>CAUYSK010073856.1:0-42279 GCA_963575035.1 Avahi laniger | reverse complement strand
GCTGTTCTGGAAGCTCGGAAGCCCAGGAGCTTGGTCATGGTATCTGGCGAGGATCAGCCCATGGCAGAAGGGCAGAAGGCAGAAGCAAGTGCATGAGGCAGAGAGAGAAAATCGGGCTGAACTCATCCTTTCTTTCAGGAGTGCACTCCCGAGATAACTAACCCCTTCCCTCAGTAGTGGCATCCATCCATTGATGAGGGGAGAGCCTTCGTGGACTAATCACCTCTTAAAGGCCCCACTTTTTAATATCATCATAGTGGCAAGTAAATTGCAACATGAGTTTTGGAGGGGGCATTCAAACCACAGCAAGGGCTATCTTGTTCAAAAATCATCTTCTATAATTTTAAGAACAGGACCATTCTGTGTTTTCATATTCTCTATGTCAACTTTTCCCCCAGCTCCTTTTCACATAAGAATGTATGCTTTCTTTAAATAAAATTTTATTTTTATCAAAGTGTCATATGTATGCAGTTTTAAAAATCATATAGTACCACAAAGATCATAATGGAAAAAGTAATTCTTCTCTAACTCCAAATCATGCTCCCTGGAGATAAACTCTTTCTTGTCTTCTAGGTGTTTCTTCTGAGATTTTCCTCCATGTTTCTGAATAATATGGTTATAACTGGCTTGTTGAAAAGACTCGACTAGATGACATACAAACAGAAAATGGCTTTTTCTCCAACCATAGTCTTCACAGTTTTCCAACCTTCATGTCATTTCAGAAATATCCCCTAGATTTTCATGACAAAAGCCTCATGTAGACGGAATAATCGTCAGGGATAAGTTAGTCTAGACCCACACGTCTATGTCAATCAAATCCAGTTGAAAGTTTCTCCCTTCTCTCAGCTCAGGTCTGGCCCATGTGATGAAGATGAGGATGAACTGTCAGAGTTGAAGGCTCCTTCCAACACTGTAAGTAGCTCCTTTCTTTGCCTGCTGATTTCCTGGCCTTAATAGCCCAAAATAACCTGGTAGTAGTCACAACTTCAAGTTTCCTGGAAACTTTATTGCACTCCCTGGCACCAGGGTGACAGAGAACAGACCTGGCTGAAGTTCGCATGAAGAGTCATACTGTCCACCTACTTGTTGAGAGCCTCCTCTGTAGTGAGTGCTTTTCCATGAGCACGAGCATCCCGTAGACTCATCCAAAACCTCTTCTGCAGTATTTCCTCTCTCCGATATTATAATCTTATTTCTTATAGGCTTCTGGGCCACTCAGCCCGACCATTGCCACTAACCAGGAGTCCCTTTATAACCTGCACTCATTAGAAGTGAACAGCCACGTGTGCTGCTGGAATCTCTGTATGCTGAGAGAACATCCCTGCAGTCCTTCAGAGCCTCCGAGCGAGGCTGCAATGCAGCAGGTGTCTGCTCTTAGCCAGCACAGACACAATGCCAGCATGCCAGCGAGCTGCCTAAGCTCTTTCCCCTTTCTTCAAGAGCACCTTGGTGTGAACTGAAGGCAAAGGTCAGGTGCAATGAGGTGTGTGATGTGGGAGTCTGGGCCACCTTTCCACGTAACTTATGTGTGCCTTCCAGACCTGCCTGGGCTAGATCCCAAGGGTATCATTTCTATTCCACAATGGATTGCTACTGTGCTCCAATCTCTGTGCTATCTTTCATGAATCTCCCCCACTCCCCAATTATTAGTTTTATTAATTACCAGAACATGGGGCAAATACTATCACAGAAAATTTATGCAAGAAGTCTATGCTAGAGAAAACATCTAGACTAAACACTCTGTATGTGAGAACTGTACGGTAGGATCTGGCACATTCTGGTCAGTCTCAGCCTGCAGAGAGCATTCATTTGTCCCACAACCACAGACACTTTTCCTTCCTCCTAAGTGGATGTGAAACCTTGGGGTGCAGAGCCTTTGTTTTCTTCTCCGGCGTTTCCTGGAACTTCATTCATACACTAGAGTGTGGAATTGGTCCAGAATTTGCTCTCTTGTATCAAATCATGGTCTCTTCTCCTTCCAGGTCTGTGAAAGCCACTGGCCTGGCCCTGGCTGTTGACCTTTCACCCCCTCTCCCCAAAGGCAGGAGCGTTGTCCAAGTGAGATTCCCAGGACACCTGCCCAGCGGTGAACTTGCGCTTCCAATGGAGACTCCAGGCTTGTTTCTCTGTTTTACTCTGTCATGAATTTCTCTTGACCAGGGAGACACTTTCCATTGCCAGATGGGTCCTCCACTGAGCCCTTTCCTTCTCAGTGTTCAACTTCTCTTTGGCATGTCTTCCGAATACAATTGTACTACCAGTATTATAAGCGTTTGCTCCATTGATCACGATATAAAGAGATACTGCTTTCTAGTTCTTAAAAAGCAGAAAGCCAGCATGTAAGATACTTCTGATACTTCTTGCTCTTAATATTTCTTTTCTCCTGCTCTGACTTGGGACGCTAAGTGGTGATTATAATTACTTTGTAACACAATGGAATGGATTGTTATAGCAGAAGAAAATGTTCCAAAGGAGTACTTAAATCCATCAAAGCATCCCTTATCCAAGTTTGCTAACTTAAATGAAGAATTGTTAACAACGTATTCTCTTTCATTTGTCAAATGTCCTTCCTGACCTTTCATTGTTTCACATTTTGAAAGGAAATTATGGTAAAATTGTCTGAGCTACCCTCCTCTGGATCCCGCATCTACATAGTTCTGTGTCTCAGGCTCGCCCTGGGCTGGAGCTGCCCACACAACCCAGACCCTCTTTGTCCAAGGAGCCTGCCAGGGCTCTTGCGGGGGCGGCAGATGAGGTCAAGGGCCCCCCACAAATCCGTTCATGGTCTCACAGAAAGACAAGAAAAAGAAAGAAAGAGCAGCTGCCACAAGGCTTCACAGGTGGAGGGGGATTGTGAACATGGTGCCAAAGCACACAGCCACATCCTCTCTTACCCTGTGTCATGGACACTCCTCCTGGGCAGAAGTATGGTTTATGTCCCCTCCCCTTGAACTTGGGTAGGCTTTTGACCTGGCTGCAACCAACAGAATGAGGCAAAAGTGACTTTGTGTGATTTCTGAGCCAGATTGGAAAAGGCAGGAGGCTTCTGCCTCATTCTTACAAAACTGACACTGGACCCCTCGGCTGCCACAATAAAAGCAGTCCAATTGTCCCAAAGCCACCATGCTGTGAGGAAGCCCAAGCTAGTCCATGGGGAGAGAGCAGATGAAGACACCTAAGGCCACAGGAATAGAGAGAGAGAGAATGCCTGTCCAGCCCCTGGCTGTTCCAGATACCCCACTGGGAGTGGGTGATTCCAGCCACTGTCTAACTGCATCTGTAGAGAGAACTGCCTGATCAAGCCCTTCCCTGCGTTCCTGACCCACAGAAACCATGAGCTGACTCATTACTCTGTGATATTAACCAGAACAATTGAGTAGTCATTAGAAGGGGATTTTAGTTACTGCAGGGTCTTCTGATATCCTGGAAAATTTGTCAGACTCCAGATCTATTTTGCCACCTCCAGAATGGAACCTCCCTCAGCATAATTGATTTTGACTGCCCCAAAGAGCAAATACTTAGAATATCTCACATATACAGTTTTAGTTGTCTGTAGTATGGCATTCTGCCTCCAAAAGAGATGTAAGAATATATGTTAAACCTCTTTTGAAAGCTGTGGTTCTGTGCAATTAGTAGAACTCAAATATGAATATAAATCTTCTAGATTTGTTTTGAATCATTACTCTAACAAAGGCAGAAAAATGAATTATTTATTATGTTAGCTTTAACTACTGGAAATGTAAAACAGTTACATATATACCAATGTGAGGCTTGTTACAGTCTTAATTTTCCAATAACAATGAAAAATTTTTGACAGTGCACAGATTAGGCACTGAATAAATGTTCCAGTAAGATTACATTATGTAGCTTTTGTAACTCAATGTGGTGGAATATTACACTTTTCTGCCACTGAAAATAGAGTGAAATGCAGTTATTAGAATTATTGCAATATCTATATGCACATTTTCAAATATAAATGGCATACTATAAACATAAATCATTTGACTCCAGCATGATTATGTTGAAATAATACAACATGGACATAAATGAAGAGAAATGAGGTGAAAATCTGCCTTTCCAGCTACCGGATCTAAACTTCTACCATGAAGATCAAAATTATAATTGGAAAACCGAATAAATACCATGGCAATAGTTTTAACCTGAGAAAAGCACCAATTTCTATGAAACCGAAATTGTAGATATACATTCCTGTTTATCTCACCAGGCACTTCCTCTGTGCTGCACAAAATAATCATATCACTAGCAGAAATGAGGCAGGATGTTAGCTTAAATCAAAGATAAAATTTAAATCTGGCAAGGCGGGTAAAACTAAAAAGCAGCAATGGTTTTGTTTGAAAGGCTCCAAATAAGAAGCAAAATATAGGGGTCCCTCAATGTACCATTATCTATATCAGCCCACGGGAATCAGGAGGCGGCAGTGGCTTACCTGTCAAATATATAGATTTTCTACATTTTTCAAAGTGAGTGAGCTTCATGCCCTCGGCTGCACTCCAGCTGTCTGACCCCCACATGGGTGCCACAACACAAGGGGCGAAATATAGATGAGGAAAGCGTGAAAATTGCTTCTTGTCATGAAGGGATCAAAGCAAGAATTCAGCAAGCCCTGTTCATTGATTCCAGCGAGGACATTTACAGAGTCGCTAAAGCTCTTGTACCATTTTGCAACAGTAGGCAGCAATGCAAATTTGGGGTGGAGGAGGGAGGGAAGGAGGAGAGACAGGAAGTCCAAGAAAAAGAGTAAATGGCTTTCTTTGTCACCCTCTTGTTCTCACTGATAAAGCAAATCATTTATAGCCATAAAGAACCCTGATAGGCCTTCTAGAACTTCTAGGCCAGCTAGTCTCAGCCCTATCAAACCAGCACCAATGCCTCTTCGGATGAATCTCTTACAATGTGCCCTTTACTATCTTAAAATAAAATTCAACCTAGCCAGACACAGAATTTTTTTAAAGCTCATAAAATGGACGAACCATAACATAAAGCATGTAAAAGGCAAGTAATGAATAATAATATGAGGTGTATTTCAATAGCCAGATGCTCAGGCCTGAGTACTCCTACCAACCATACGCAGAATCGCCGTGAACTTGAGAGCTGCAAACACAGACCTAGAGTGTGGTGAGCTGTACTGGCGCAGGAAATACTACCAGCTGTGTTGGAACTGGTGGTGCGATGTTTTAACTGGGAGCAACTTCTGATCAAGTTCCAAATGAAACAACAAAGTACAGCCTTCCCTTGGTTTACACAACATTCCTGAAAAATAAAGCATTACTCAAACTATACAAAATACATAAAAGGGTATATGTATTTTTAGAAAGGTTGTAATTCTAGTTTCATATGATCATAAATATGATTTTTTTTAGCCTTTGTGAGTGTTCAATAGGGAATATTTGAAACTGGAGCAGAAGGTGTGGCAATTTTTCATTGTACGGGGCTAAAACATCCTGTGCCCACTGTCACTAAATGTCAGTAGCACACATACACCCCATCCCTGCCGTCATTTTGATAATTCATTTGTCCCTATGAGTTTCCAAAACACCACTGATTCAGAGGAATCAAAGCTCTGGCTTTTATTTCGATGGAGGTCACACCTTCCTAGCCGATGAGAGTGTCTTTATTGGCTTTGAAGAAAGGAGAGCTGGGGTTGAAAAGGAGGCATGGAAATGAAGCCAGAATGGGAGTCCAAACACCTGGGACTTTGAACTGGAGTAGTGGGGCTGGGGGTCCCAGTGGAGTGTCCTGCCAGAGTTTGCTGGACTTGGGACTGAATTCCCATCCCAACAAAGCTGTGAGTTGGGAAGGCAGAATGGAGAAGCTTCAGGCATTCCTGAGTTTCTCTTCTTCATTTAATAGAGGTAAGAATATTCATAAAAGGCTACTTAAGATTGTTCCTCTTGAACCATTCAGGCTACTCTGTGGCCATAGCAAAGCCCAGAGAAGGGAACGAATGACACTGTTTATAAGAATCTGATCTCATCCTTAGCTTCCACTTCCAGAGCGTATTCTGTCTCTGACTATCGTGGTCAGGGCATAGTGAGGAAGAAAACACGATGCCGGGCACTCTGTAATCTTGCCCTCAGAGTGCTCTGCTTACAGAAAGGGGAGAGAAACGTTCCTAAGAATGGCCAATTTTTTCAGAGGGTTAGGATGGCTCTGGCCTTGTTCTCATTTCTTCATCCTTTTCAGGGAAGTTGCTTTTTCATGAACTGTATTAGAGTCTCTACATGGATACAGTTTGCCAAGAAAAATATCTCTTTTCCACACACAAAAAGCAGACGGTTGGGGTTTCTGTGTCATTGAGTGCAAAGGTATTTCCCATCAGCTTTCCCCATGAGCACTCACTTCCGGAGCTGGGCAGGACGCTGGCCATCTTGGGAGCTAGCTCTGTCTCCTCCCACTGATGACAATTTGGTGATAAGGACTGTCTGGCTGGTGATCCCACACCAGTAGCCAACGGGTGGGAGTGGTCCTTGACCCAGTGCCCAGGTGGGTGATGGTGGGAGGCGTGGCCTACTTGGCCACACTTCCCCACACCAAGGCAGCTCTGTCTCCCCAAGCTCATTCTGGCTATTCTATGAGTAAAAGTGATGCTTCCTTCTCGCCCCGGCTTCTCCTTTGTTCCCTCCGGAGTTAACTATTCTAATAGTGGGGATGCAGTGGTCCCCCATGTCCTGCAAGCAGTCAGGTCTCTAGGGCATAACCTCTCTCCTAATAAGCCCAGGAACCCCTTACTCTAACTGAGCTTCCTTTCTCCATTCAATGTCCACTTTCTGTGCCTCTCTGCAAAGATCTTTCCAGTTTCTCTACATGTGCAATGTTTTCTGATGGAGCACAGTCAAAAGTTGGACTCATTACGTAGAATCTGTTTTAGTCCTGTTAAGCAGTTGGTCGCAGACCCTGAGGGGCTTGAGACCAGGTAGCTGGTAATACGAGGGTCAGCTGACTTCATCGCTCTCCATCATCTTTCCTCCTTCAGGTAGCTCCTCCTGCAGCGTTTCCACGGCACAGTCAAGCCTCCATTCTGAATGTCCTCCCAGGCCCTGCACACTGTTTCCTGAGAGAATACTCATTTCTGAGAGCCTGTGGCCACTCGACTGATCACTGGTGCCCAGAATGAGCTTAGCCTTTGGCAGATTCCATTTGAACAGATGGAACAGAGGTGAGAATCTTTGAATAGACCAAGGAAATCCATGAACACCCTCTGTTGTCCTTTCAAGAAAACATTCAACATTTAAATAAATAGTCTGTCTTTAGATACTGGCTTACCTACCAACCTCCAAGGACCTTTTTGCCTGGTTTTCTGTCTATATTTCTATCCAAAACCGTTGGTCTTAAACCTCCTGCTTCCCTTGATCGTGGTGAAGCTGATTTCAAAGACATTTCCACAACTTTCTTTTCACTCTAGATGATGCTATTCCAAGATCTATCACAGCCCGTGCTAGGTCTGTTTATGGCCCCCTGTATTATGGGTCTACAATTTGGCACTCACTGGCAGCACACACCCCCGGCTCGGTTGTAAGGTAGGGATTGACACCAAGATGCACCTGTGGACTGTCCTGGATGGACGTCGGATATACCTCAGTGTCAGCTGAAGTCACCCTGCCCCTTTCCTCCCAGTTCCTCTGTTCACTACCACTGCCTCTTCCCCAGGGACGCTTCTCCCTTTATCACCCAGACAACATCAACTCTCTCCAGTCCTATGTTCCAGCTCAACTTCAGATATACTGCAAGTCTCAGTGAAACAAAAGGGCCACTTTCTCCATCCATAGCAAGGATCTGCAGAACTAAACACCCAGAAGGAGCGTCCACTTTCCAGAGCATGGCTGAGGTTTTCCCTCTCTTATGTTAATATACAAATCATTTGCCCATAATTCCATTGGCAGTCCCAGAAGAATTAAATATATTCCCATTACTAAAAAGAGGCAGAATACGTCTTCATTCTAAGGTGCATTCTTTTTGCCACCTTATTTATAATAGGTAGCATTTTATTGAGTGCTTGCTCTACGCCAAGGGATAAGTGCTCACGAGTGCAGGGTGACCATAATCCTGGGCATATGAAGTCAGCAAAGACATCCTCGATCTGCAAAAAGGAATATTGTCTATGCTTCTGGCCTCTATGAACATCCTGTATTATCTCTCTTTCTGCTCACACTGACCTCTGATGGGCATATTATCCCTATGTTGCAGATAAGGAACCTGGGGTTTAAACAAGTTAAGTGACTTGAACAAGGTCACACAGCTCTAAGGACTGAGCTGGGAGTCAAAACCACGTCTGTCTGATTCTAAAGACAGCTCTTACCTGTTCTCCTCCATGCCACAGCCCCCCTACATCCTGTCCCGACTGTTCCAGAACCTCCCACCCCCAACAGGTGCACATGCCTTGCAATTAAGAATAAGGAAAATGCATCAGATATTTTTCCATCTATTGTTACAGAAGTAAATAAAATAAGAACCCATGTGCTTTTGATTATAATCACTAACGCAGTTTCAAACCTTAGAAAGTATCTCCCATAAGTACAGAATAGTTTTATAATTTTTAAAAAGAAAGCAGTAGTTAGCCTGTGTTGCCACACTATCATTTATTTGTGGACTTAAAAAATTCAGGTTCTAGAGGAGTTGCCTGTGAGTGAGGCCCTGTCACCAGTCGTTCATTCCAGGATCTTTCCACATTTTTTTCCCCCTTAGTGACTCTTGATCTCCTCTTCTTGTAACAGCTGCCAAGAATTGTCTTTCCCCCAGTGGGAGGGAGGCATGAGCCTCTTGTAGTTTTCTCTGTCTCACCCAGAGACTTATAATATGAAATTTAGACATAGCACATTTTGGACACAGGAAAGAGTCACAGGGAAAAAAAAAATCACTCCAAGCGAGTCTTCTGATGCACCAGACACTGTCCCTGTCATGTTCCTATGTCTTGCTCACTCTGGAAATATCAGCCACCCTGCTGTTTTCCCAAAGTGCTGACATTTTTCTTTAGCTGAGCCATAAAGCCTGAACTTGGAAAGGAGAATCGTGGGAGAGTTGATGCCCGTGAGCAAACACCAGCTGGGGACAGCAGGATCTTGACACGAGTTTGCTACAGTTCTGGGGTCATGAAAGCAGGCTGAATGATGTACTCTCTTCAATCTACATGGCTTTCTCTTCCTTTTGTGAGAAAACATAAATTGCAGGATTTTATAAGAAAATGCAGTAGGCAATAAAAAATCAAGGAAAAGACTAAACCAAGGGAAAGAGAAAAACTGGATATATTAACAAATGAACAGGAAAGTGAGTAAAATAAAAAATATCTATACAAACTTTCTGGAGGGAATTTTGACAAAATATACAAAATTCATCAAAGATGTGTGCAGCTTTGACCCAGGATACCCATTTCTGGCACTTTTTCTTCAGGAAGTAAAGAAGTTTATAAATATTTAGCTCCAGGAATGTTTATCCCAACATTGTTTGTAATGACAGAAAAATAAGAATTAATATAAATATTGAAGATTAAGAGGTTGTTTTAGAAAGTTCTGGTCTGCCCAGATGGTGGAATACTATACAGACATTTAAAATAATACTATGAAAATTATGTATTGATGTCAAAATAAATTCTTTAAATATTTTAGAGTGAAAAAACTAAATTAAAAAAATTTAATAGGAGAAATTCTGCTTCTGGTCAAGATGGAGTAATAGCAACCAGATTTACCCTCCTGCCAGAAACAACCAAAAAATGGACAAAATATATGAAAAACAATTTTCAAGATATGATGTACATCGGTCAACAAAGGACAATGATCTCCCAGAAATAGAAAATAAATGAGGTGAGTCCTGCTACCTTCCTAGCTTACTATCTTGGGAGTGTCTGGACTGCAATGCAAGGAGGAAAAATCCAGGCAGAGACCAGCCAATTCTATGAGTTGCAGAGGTGGAAGAGAGAATACAGAGACACTAAGGTGGGTAAAGCTTGCAGGACAGAGCACCTAAAAGGTGAGAGCTGCACAGAGAGAAAACCGGAAATGTACAGGGGGCCATCCTTTGAGTATTCAGCTGAGTGCTGGTCAGTGCATGCATATGAGGAAACTACCTGAGGCCACTCAGAAGAATTAGAGAACAGAGCCTGACACACAAGTAGGTCCAGGAATAGTGCCCGTTCCCCTAAGACAGACAGGAAAACCTCACGATGCATATTGTCTTGGAGTATAAAAAAGGGTCTGGCTTCATCAATAGAGAATAATTAGCTCTAGAGTGAGCACTACTTCAATCCTTCCTGATAAACATTAACAGCAAGTCCCAGGATCAAATTGTTCAAAGTAACTGGACTATGTCACAAACAAAGCTCAATAATATTTAGAAGAATACAAAGATGCCCAGTGCACAGCAGGTAAAATTCAGAATGGCTGGCATCTAATCAAAATTACCAGGCATGCAAAGAAGAAAGAAAATACAATCCGTAATGATGAGAAAAATCAATTAATCAAAACTGGGACAGATGTTAGAATTGATAGACCAGGACACTGAAAGAAATGTTATAATTGTGATCCATATGTCTAAAAAGTTAAGTAAAGACATGAAAGATATGAAAAAGACCTCACTCAAACATTTAGGGATTGTATATACAATGCCTAAGATAAAAAAAATTACACTGGATGAGATTAATGACAGATTACACATTGCAGAAGAAAGGATTAATGAATTTGAGGACGTAGCAATAAAAACTCTCAAAAGTAAAACATGGAGTAAAAAGAGAATTTTAAAAATATGAGCAGAGCTTTGGTGAGCTGTGAGACAATGTCAAGCAGCCCAATGTACATGTAAATGGAGTCCCTAAAGGAGAAGAGAAGAAGATGGGTACAGAAAAAACATCTGAAGAAATAATGGCCAAAAATTTGATGAAAACTATAAACACATAGATCTGAGAAACTCAACAAACTCAAAGTACTCAAAGAAACAAGAAGAAAACTACACCAAGGCAAATCATAATCAAAGTGTTCAAAATTAATGATAAAAAGAAAATCTTAAAGGGAGCCAGAAAAAAAAAAGACTTATTACAAAGGAACAAAGATAACCATGGCAGCAGATTTCCTGCAGAAGCAATGCAAGCAAGAAGACAATGGAGCAACATCTTTAAGTACTGAAAGAAAACAAAAATGTCAATGTAGATTCTATATACAGCAATAATATCTTTCAAAAATGAAAAGAAAGACATTTTAAAATATAGAAAATCTGAAAGAATTTATTACCAGCAGACTTATACTATGAAAAATATTTCTTTCAAAAACACTTCAGGCAAAAGGAAAATGATTCCAGATGGAAATATTGATTTGTATAAAGATATGAAAAGCATCAGAAATGCTAACTAGTATATACGAGGTATTTTTTCCTTATTATTTAAATCTCTTGAAAAGAAAAATTTGACTGCTTACAGTAAAATGTATAACAATAGTAAAACAAAGATCGAGAGATGAGAGATGGAACTATACAACTGCAAGGTTTTTATACTATACATGAAATGGTTTAGTATCAATTGAAGGTAGACTCTGACTAGTTAAAGATGTATGCTACAAACCCCAAAAGAAAACACTAAAATGATTTTTAAAAAACCAAAAAGTTATAGCCAACTAATAAGCCAATAAAGGTAATAAAATGTAATAATAAAAAATTAATCCATAAAAGGGCAAAAAAAGAGAAAAGGGAGAACAACACATGGGACAACACAGAAAACATACAAGTAGAAAAGAAATAGTAAGATGATAGATTTAAGCCTAACCATATCAGCAATCACATGAAATGCAATGGTCTACTTAAAAGGAAGAGATTGTTTGAATGTATATAAAAAAAAAAAAAAGCAAGACCCAACTATATTGTGTCTACAAGAAATGCATTTTAAACATAAAAACACAAATGAGTAAAAGTTAAAGAATGGAAAAAAACATACCATGCTGATGTCATTCAAATGAAAACTGAAGTGGTTATGTTTAATATCACCCAATGTGGATTTTAGAGCAAAGAATACTACCAGGGATAAAAAAGGCTGTTTCAATGATAAAGGAATTGTTAAAAGGGCATAACAACTCAAAATGTTTATACCCTTAATCACATATCTGCAAAATACATAAAGCAAAAACCGAAAGAATGTCAAAGAGAAATAGAAAAATCTGCAATTATAGTCAGAGATTTCAACTGCCTTCTCTTGACAATCGATAGAAGTGGACAGGAAATCAGTAAGGACATAGATTTTTTTTTTTTTTTTGAGACAGAGTCTCACTCTGTTGCCCATATTGGAGTACAGTGGTGCAATCATAGCTTACTGCAGGCTCAAATTCCTGGGCTCAAGCAATCCTCCCACCTCAGCCTCCTGAGTAGCTGGGACTATGGTGTTTACCACCACACTCAGCTACAGAATGTTTGAACAACACTATCAACCAACTAGATCTGATTGACATTAAAGAAAATCCACAGTAGGAGAATACACACTCTTTTCAAGTACATATGGAGCAGTTATAAAGATAGACTGTCTTAGTCTGTTCAGGCTGCCATAACAAAATACCATAAACTGAGTGGCTTATACACAACATAAATTTATTTCTCATAGTCTGGAGGCTGGGAAGTCCAAAACTGAGGTGTAGACATATTTAGTGTCTGGTGATGGCCCACTTCCTGGTTCATAGACAGCACCTTCTCACTGTGTCCTCACATAGTGGAAGATGCAAGAGTTTTTCTGGGGTCTCTTTTGTAAGGACATTAATCCCATCCATGAGGGCACTACCTTCATCTAATCACCTCTCTAAACCCTCATCTTCTATTACCATCACTTTGAGGGTCAAGATTTCAACACAGGAATTTGAAGTGGATGTAAATATTTAAACTAAAGCATAGACCATATTCTGGGCCATAAAACAAGTCTTAATAAATTTAAAAAGACAAAAGTTATACAAGTTTTGTTCTCTGACTATGGTAGAATTAAATTCAACAACAAAAAGATTTCTGGAAAATTTCCAAATATTTAGAAATTAATAACATACTTCTAAATAATCTATGGGACAAAGAAGCAATCAAAAATGAAATTATAAAATATTTTGGACTAAGTGAAAATTAAAACACAACAGAATCTGTAGGATGCTGCTAAAACAGTACTTAGAAAGGATTTATAGAAATGCCTATTTTAGAAAAGAAAAAAGATCCAGATCAATGACTTTAGCTTCCAGCTTAAGAAACAATAACAAGAAGAGGAAATTGTTAGAACAAGAAATAAAATAATAAAGATAAAAGCAGTAAAAATAGAGAGATAGAAAACAAAAAATGAAAGGAAAAAACAATAAAACCAAAATCTGGTTCTTTGAAAAAAAATCAATAAAATTGATAACCTTTAGTCAGACTAATCAGGAAAAAAAGAGTAGAGATAAAAGTTACCAGAACCAGAAATGAAAGTGGTGACTTTGCTACATATCCTATTAAAAGGATAATAAGGGAATATTGTGAACAACTTCATGCCAATAAATTCAACAACCTAGAAAAAACGGGCAAATTCCTTGGGAGAGGAAAACAACCAAAGTTTACTCGAGAAGAAGTACATAGCTTGAATAGCCCTATATCTATTAAGATATTAAATTTGGAATTAGAAATCTTCCAAGAAAGAAAACTCCAGGTCCAGATTGCTTTACCAGTAAATTTCACCAAATATTTAAGGAAGAAATAATATCAATTCTATACAATCTTCCAGGTAAGTGAAAAGAAGATAAGACTTCCAAACACATCCTGTGAGACCAACATTACCCTGATACCAAAATCACAGATATTACAAGAAAACTACAGACAAATAGACTCATGAACACAGGTACAAGAATTAGTAAAAAAATTTTAGCAAGTCAAATTCAACAATATGTAAATATGAAATATATCATGTCCCAGGCATAAAAATCAATCAATATAATTCACAATATTAACAAACTATAAAAATAAAATTCCTAAGATCATCACAAAAATGCAGAAAAGCATTGAACAAATTCTAATGTCTATTCCTGAAGAAAACTCTCAGCAAACTAGGAATAAAACTGAACTTCCAGGCTGGGCACAGTGGCTCATGCCTATAATCCTAGCACTTTGGGAGGCCAAAGCAGGAGGATCACTTGAGACCAGCCTCAGCAATGTAGTGAGACCCTGTCTCTACAAAAAAATTAAAAATTAGCTGGGTGTTGTGTATGCACCTGTAGTCCTACTTTCAAGGAGCTGAGATGGGAGGATCACTTGAGCCAAGGAGGTTGAGGTTACAGTGAGCTATGTTCATGCTCCTGTACTTCAGCCTGGATGACAGAGTGGCACTCTATCTTCTAAAAAAAAAAAGGTCTTCAGATAGATTAATGGATTTTTAAAAAAATGTGTTATATATACACAATGAAATACTATTCAGCCATAAAAAAAGAATGAAATCCTATCATTTGCAGCAACATGGATGGAACTGGAGGCCATTATGTTAAGTGAAATAAGCCAGGAATAGAAAGTCAAGCACTGCATGTTCTCAGTTATGTATGGAAGCTAAAAAAGGTTGGATCGCATAGAAGTAAAAAGCAGAACAGAGGATACTAGAGGCTGTGAAGAGTAGGGGAAGGGAAAAATATAGAGAGATTTGTTAAAGGACACAAAATTATAGCCACATAGGAGGAATAAGTTCTAGTGCTCTATAGCACTGTGGGATGACTATAGTTAACAATAATATATAGTTTCAAATAGCTGGAAGGAGGATATTGAATGTCTATAACATAAAGAACTGATAAATATTTGGGCTGATGGATATGCTAATTATCCTGATCGGGTAACAGTACCTTATATGGATCAAAACATCACTATGTACCCTATGAATATGCATATTATTTGTCAATTAAAAAAAGTCTTTTAGAAAGTGAAGCTCTGCAACCTTATAAAGCAACCTATGCAGAACCTGCAGTTAACATATCTAATGGTAAATCACTAAATGCTTTCCTCCTAAGATCAAGAACAAGACAAGGATATCCACCCTCATTATTTGCATTCAACAGTGCAGTGAAGATTTTAGCCAGTGCAGTAAGCCAAGAAAAAGAAACAAAAAGCATCCAAATTAGAAAGATAAATGTAAAGTTGTCTTTGTAGACAACATGATTGCCTATTCAGCCATCCCCAACCTTTTCGGCACTAGGGACCATTTTCACGGAAGACAATTTTTCCATGGACTGGGGAGAGGAGAGTGGTTTGGGGATGATTCAAGCACATTACATTTATTGTGTACTTTATTTCTATTATTATTACACTGTAATATGTAATGAAATAATTCTACAACTCACCATAGGTTGGGGACCCCTAAATATAGACTAAACAAATCTACAAGAATTAATAATGGTTGTAGGATCCGTGATCAATGTACAAAAATCACTTCTTCTAATACCTACAAAGAACAATTGGAAATTGAAAATTTTTAAGCATACTAATAGCTTAAAAGTAAATCTGACAAAAAATATAAAGATCTGTGGACCTAAAAACTGCAAAACACTGCTGACAGATATTAAAGACCTAAATAAACTGAGAGAAATACCATTTTCATGGGTCAAAAGCTAAATTTTTTAAGACATCAATTCCTTTCAAATTTAGCTAAAGAGTCAAAGTAAACACAGTCAAAATCCCAGGACCCTTTTTAAATAAAAATTGACAAGCTTATTATAAAGTTTGTGTAACGAAAACGTGAAGGATCAGAACAGCCAAAATAACTCTGAAAAAAAAAAAACCCAAAATTGGAGGACTAACATTGCCTGATTTCAAAATGTATTATAAAGACACAGTAATAAAGACAGTGTGGTATTGGTGTAAAGATAGATAAATAGTTATATAACAGAAGAGATTCCAGTAATAGATCCAACCACACATATATGGACAATTGATTTTTGATCAAAATGTAAAGTAGAGAAAAGATGATATTTTCAACAACTGATTCTGGAACAATGAAACGTCCATAAGTAATGGAGAAAGTTGATGCATACCTTGCACCATATAAAAAATTGATTCACGCCAGACCATAGACCTAAAAATAAATTTTTTAACCATAACATTTATAGAAGAAAGCATAGGAGAAAATCTTTATGGCCTTGAGTTAGGCAAAGATTTCTTACTTATGACACTAAAAGCATAAAAAAAATTGACTTTATCAGAATAGAAAACTTTTGGTGTACAAAAAACACTGTCAAGCCATAGACTTGGAGAAAATATGTGTAAATCACATATCTGATAAAGTACTTGCATCCAAAGTATCATAAGAACTCTCAAAACTCAATAATAAAAAATAAATAACCCAATTTTTAAAAATGGATGAAAGGACATATGATGGCAAGTAAGATGCTCAATATCATTAGTCTTTAGGAAATAACAAATTAAAATTACAATGATGTATTGTTATACATCTATTATAATATCTAAAATTTTTAAAACTAACCATATCAAGAATTGGCACAAATGTGGAGGAACTAGAATTCTCATATGCTGCTGGTGGGAATGAAAAGTGGTTCAAAGTGGAAACAATTTGGTAGTTTCTTTAAAAGTTAAACATATAGCTGCCATATTATTCAGTCATTCTACTCCTAGATATTTACCTAAGGGACATAAAGCTTAAAGCTGGGCACAATGGGAGAGCCTGTAATCCCAGCTACTGGTCTGCAGGGGTGGGGATGGGGGTAGGGGTGGTAGGATTCGGGGAATTGCGGGGTGGGGCTGAGGCAGGAGGATCACTTGAGCCCAGGAGTTCAGGGCTGCAGTGAGCTATGATTGTACCACTGCATTCCAGCCTGGATGACAGAGTGAGACCCCATCTCTTAAAAAGAAAGGAAGAAAGAAAGAAAGAGAAAGAGACGAGGGGTGAGCGGAGAGAGAGAGAGAGAGAGAAAGAAAAAAGAAAAGAAAAGAAATAAAGCTTATGTCCCTGCAAAGACTTGTACACAGACGTCCATGGGAACCTTATTTATAATAGCCAAAAGAGGAAACAAATCAAATGTCCTTAACAGGTAAAAGGATAACAAACTGGTCTATCCATACAATGGAATTCTATTCAGCAACGAATCGAAAAACTATGGACCATGCTATGACGTGGGTGAATCTCAGGATAATTATGCTGAGGGAAAGAGCCACATAAAAAGAGTACATAATGTATGATACCATGTATGTATAATTATACATGGTATAATTTAAACTACTCTATAGGATGGAAAGCAGATCTGCAGTTGCCTAAGAAGGGGTGGTGAGGGGGAGAGCAGGAGGGAGAGGCGGGAAGGAGGGATTGCAACTGGCAATCACTCCCCATCACTCTGGGGGTGATGGATATGTTCACTGTCTCAATCCTGCTGATGGTTTTACAGGTATACACTTATGTCCAAACATTAAATTGTACATTTCAAGAATGAGGAATTGCTTATATGTTAATTATTCATCAATAAAGCTATTACAAAATGGTATGACATGTGGGTAAAAATATATGTGCGTATTTATGTGGTTGGGAGAGGTCATAAACACCAAAAAGGTTAAAATACAGTTTACTTTTTTTGTCTCTCCCTTTTTCTGTTTTTCCTTCTCCTTCTCCTCTTCTTCTTTCATTTGTTTACAATTACTGATTTTCCAAGAATGACACACATTACATGTATAACAAATTAAAAAGAGAACAATGTGGAACAAAGGAACCAGAGAGATAAAGAGGAAAGCTAGTGATTTTGTTAACAATGGCAGCAGAAGACACAGTTTGCAGGAATTATACATAACATCTCTGATTCTAGGGTAAAGATTTTTTAAAAAAGTTCATCAGGAACAAAAAATATAAGAATCAAATTGATGGACTTTCATGCAAACCAAGTTGTCAGAAATTTCCAAGACAGTTTGACCTGATTATTAAAGTTTCAGAAATATGTACATAAATAAATATAGTGGATTATTTTCCAAGCAGCAACTGCAATGAAATATGCAGAAGTAGAAAATAAGCCCACTTGGTGGCTGAAAGTTTGGAAAGAACAAAATCATTTTCTAAGTAATGATAAATTTCCAGATAATGAGGGATGGATGTTCTAGGTCACATTTATTGTTCATGGCAATTCTGATACACAGCTTTCTGTTTTTAAAAGAATGAGCTGTTACATTATTACAGCTGACATACTTAGTGACCTCGACAATTTTCAGAAATCAAAAGAGTTGTACAAACGACAATTTTGTATTAAAGCCGAAGGTTGGCGAAACCATGATAAGGAGGTACAAGTAGATCAAATGTTATGATCTGTCTCAAAGCCCTAAGGTAGAGCAGCACTCCAAGGCAGGATACTTGAACTGTCTGCCTTTTCATACGGTGCACAATAGAAGACAGTCTGGCTGCCCTGGGGAGGCAGTATTAGCTCAGTAGTCATGTCCACAGCTCAGGAGCCAGCCCACCAAAGCTGAGATCCCAGCTCCATCACCTACTGGGTGGCTTTAGCTGCCTCATTTTTCTTATCAGCTTAATAAGGATTTCAGCAGTTAGCTGTGGGTCGTTATGAAGATGCAATAATATATGAAAAGGCACCTATGTTAAGAATGTCATACTTTACAATATTGCCCTTAATTAATTTTAGAATTTTTTGGTTCATTCATAAATAAGAATGAAAATAATAAATTAAAGTTATAGAATATTAGAATTCAAGAGGCCTTAGAGACCACGGTTCAATTCCCCGTACCGAGGCCTAGGAAATTCAAACGGACAGTAGCTCCTCCTGCTTGAAGTTTGTCCCACCCATCACAACAGCTGCTGACACTCCTCATCTGGACTGGCTGTTGGTTCTTCATCAGCTCATGAGCTTCTGCTGAACAATGATTAGGATGTTTTAAGTAAGTACAAAATGGTCAGCAGAGCTGAGCTCACCAGGGTGCTCGGTAAGTATTACCTGGTGATGGTAATTACATGACAACGAGGAGACAAGGCAGGAGACTAGTTCCAGTGCTCCCTAGGGTGAAAATGAATCCTATTCTTCCTTGCTCCGTTCTCTCCCTTCCTCTCTCTCTCTCTCTCTCTCTCTCTCTCTCTCACACACACACACACACACACACACACACACACAGTCTAGTTTTCTTTGTCTTTTTTGCCTGGTTTGATAGATAAGCATTTATGCAGTAAAACCAACTCGTTCTCAAACCAGAATGTCAAGAAGTATGACTTACACTTAAATTCCCACGTAAGGTTGTTCAACTCTTTGTCGATAATACAAATAAGCAAAAGGGGGGAGGGTGTCACATTCTACCCTTTTCTCCCAGAACATGAGAAGGGTATTAGGAACCTAAGTATTTCTATGAATGGCATGCCCAGCAAGAAGCATGACTTGGCATGCCTTCCTTCATATTTCCTTTAACGGGTGTTAGAATGACTATATCCATTTCCTAAAAGGCTTAATCGCAGTACTCCTACCCTTCACCAAATATGCCACTCTTTTTGGATTTCAGTATATTCAAGTGATAATGTGACAGTGGGACCTTGTTCAACCCAGAGAATATCTGCATTCAGCTTTGTCTGTACTGGGGGACTTTGACGCAAGGACACATTATTTCAGATTGTTTCAGATACAGACTGTTCCTACATATCCTAAAATACTTGCTGAGCACACTGTTTATAAGACAGAAGGGAAACCAAGTGCTCAACACTCCCCTCCCCACTTTCGAGGCAGCTTGGTTCAAACTCTACTGAGCTTGGAGCTGCTGTTCGACAGTCCTTCCCTGCGTGCTACGGGACATACGGAGGAGCGGAGCCAAGTGCAGCCGAAACCCAGGAAACACACAGTCCTGCAGCTCCTCCCAAGTGATTTCTAAACATGTGGCTTCACTATTGCTTTTAAAGCAAATTCCACTCAATTTAAAACCATTCACCAAAATGTGTTCCAAACATAAATATACATTATTCTCAGACTCTCACTATTTAGGGTCATTCAGCTATTTGCTCCTCTCTCTACTACTTAGAAATTATTAAAACTTGACTCTGTCACTCTACAAAATTCTTTTTTCGTTTGTCCCAAATTTTGTATCTTTGTCCTGCTGTATTTTCACAGCATAATGGAAAACTAAGTGACAGGGCAGCAAGGAGGGTCTGGCTCTAAGAATGAAGCTGATGGAATCTTCCCAAGGCGGATGCCAACAGCATCCTGATCCTTGCTGGGAGTGTTCAATACTGCGATGAAAAGTGAAAATTGTAGTTCAAATATGTCTTCGCTCTAAGTGCATTGGGTCATTTACCTTAACAATGTGAACGTGAGCTCATTATCATGTTCAACTTGATTAGTGTATGGTCTAACATTTAAAAGTGCACTTCAAATAAAAGAATGTATAAATGCATGATTGGTTCCTAATAAATTGAGCAACCCCTTAATGAACTGTGAGTGATCTAGAGAGGAACTATTACAAACCAGTCACAGAAATGGCAAACCAGACAAAAATAGATTGTGTGTGTGCGTGCGTGTGTGCGTGTGTGTGTGTAGGGAGAGGAAAGATCTTTCTCCACATTCCAGGATGCACTGATTGCCAACTTTATTGGAAAATACCTAAGAGAATTCCAGGCAACCAGGGAAATTAGTTCATTTAGAATTCAAACATAAATGAGAACTATCTTTTGGCAAATGTTCAGCCTGGCTTCCCTAACACACCTGAATAGAAAAGTTCAGAAGGACATGTGAAGAAATCTCCTAAATGATCTTCCTTGCTGTTTTCTTCAAGGAAACATAAGACAAAGCCAGTTTAGTGTGTAAGATGTTCTTATTCATGTAAGACAAATTCTGTCCCACCCCTCTTTATTCTCATTTCTCTTTTTCCTGTCCTTTCTGTTTGACTTTTACTTGCTGAACATGTATTTTATAGTATTGGAATAGGCAAAGGCACTGGCCAGTAAAGCAGAAGTTTAGTATCTTATTTATGAAATAGATCTTACATTTACTTCTGACCAGAATCTGAAAATTTTCAGATGAATGAGGCAACCTACCTCTCTACTTTATTTCTTACTCACATCAAATAAACCCAGGTAAAATTTAAATGTAGGTTTGAAGAGTTTATATAATTATTTGGCATCAGGCTCACCCATAAGAAACTTAAGAAAAATGGACAGCTTTAGTATCCCTAGTCCAAAAATTCAAAATCTGAAATGCTCCAAATTCCAAAACGTTTTGAGTGCATGGCACCATGGGGGAAAGTCCACACCTGACCTCATGTGACAGGCCACAGTCAAAACACAGTTTATTCAGCATTCCCAAGGGAAAAAAGACTTCCCTGTCCTCTGTAGCTGGGATATATCTTTTCGGTGCATGCCTAGATTCCCCTGTGCAAGCATGTCCTCAAAAGTTAGTGAAATGGCACATGTGAGGGCTGGATGCACCAATGGTAGGTTCCCTACATGCCCCATATGGGGCCAACGCCTACATGCATTACTCACTGTAGTTTTTTGCTTATTCTCTGCTTACTAATGTAAAGATATTGTTGAAAATGTCAAAAAGGCCTGAAGATACCCCATGGGTAATAGTGCTTTTAAAAAAGAGGAAACATTTAGGTTTACCTACAGCACAAAAAGCCAGGCTGTTAGAGAAACTGGACAGCAGTGGAAATGTGAAAGGCCTAAGAGTGTGGTGTTGGAATGACCACCGCATATGACCTAAAGAAACAGAAGGATAAACTGTTTCAATTCCATGCTGAAAGTGATGAGCAGAAGTTAATGAAAAATGGAAGAACACTGCATAAAGCTAAACGTGAAGATCTTGATTGTGTATTGAAAGAGTGGATCCATCAGTGTTGCAGTGAACACATACCACTTAACGGTATGCTGATCGTGAAGCAAGCAAAGATCATGATGAACTGAAAACTGAGGGGAACCATGAATATTCAACAGGCTAGTTGCAGAAATTCAAGGAAAAACATAGATTCCAGTTTTAAAATTTGTGGTGACAAAGCATTGGCTAATCATGAAGAAAGGGAGAAATGTATTGACAAGTTTGTCAAGATCATCACTGATGAAAATCTGACACCAGAACAAATCTACAACGCTGACAAAACATCACTATTTTGGTGTTATTGCCCTAGAAAAACACAGACTATAGCTGATGAGACAGCACCTATAGGAATTAAGAATGCCAAGGACAGAATAACTGTGCTGGAATGTGCCAGATACATATAAATGTACACTTACTGTGGCGGGCAAAAGCTTGTATCCTTGTGATTTTCAAGGAGTGAATTTCTTAACAGTCCATGATTATGCTAACAAAAAGGTATGGATTACCAGGGACATCTTTTCTGATTGGTTTCACAAACATTTTGTACCAGTGACTCATGCTCACAGCAGGGAAGCGGACTGGGTGATGAGTGTAAGAGTCCGTTATTCCTTGACAACAGTTCTTTTCATCCTCCAGCTGGAATTCTCACCAAAACCAATATTGATGCCACATACTTTCTCCCAATGTGACTTCTTTAACTTAGCCATGTGACCAGGGTATTCTTAGACCAATGAAGAATAAATATAAAAACACTTTCTTGAACAGCATGCTAGCAGCAGTGAACAGAGGTGTGGGTGCAGAAGGTTTTCAAAAGAAGTTTAGCATGAAGGATGCTGCATATGTTGTTGCCAATGGTTGGAACAGCAGTGTATGCCTGGCACAACCTCTGGGCTGTGACTATGTTCAGTGATGATGATGAACAAGGTGGTGACTTTGAAGGATTCCATATATGAAGTGAGGAAAAATGGTGTCTGACGTCTTTATTCATGCAAAAAAAAAAATGCCTTCAGCATCTGTTAGTAAGCTATAAGTAGATATCTATGAAGTTTTGACATTCATAAATGAGGTTCCAGTTGTTCAATCACTGACCAATGGTGAAGGAGCCATAATGGTTCTGAATCAAGGTGATCGTGATAATAGTGATGATGAAGATGACATTTAACACGGCAGAAAAGATGCCTATAGATGATATGGTGAAAATGCTTGATGGACTTACTGAAGGACTACAGCAGCGTGTATTCAAAGCAGAACAAGAAATCATGGCAGTGTATAAAATCAAAGAGAAACTCCTAGGACATAAATGGTTGTTAGTGAGGCAGATGACTCTGGAGGAAACATTTTTAAAAGCCACCCAGCAGAATGTCTCCTCATCCCCAGAGGACCCACATTCTGGTCCCTCAACTGCTTCTGATGTTTCGTCTTACCTAAAAAAATAAAATAAAATAAAATACAGTGTACAATAAGCTTATAACCAAAACATAGCCTTGTAGGTGGGACGGAAAGCCTGCTGCTGTTTGTTGCTGTTGCGTAACAGCTGATGCAGGTATTCTGGTGATGCTACCGTGCTGCTTAGTTTCCCTGAACACATTGTGTTTTCAGCATATTAATTGTATGTCATATTTTTTTACTGTTAAGTACTCACATGTGAATAAGTACAAGAAAATGATTGCTCATCAATAGCATATGAATTCATAGTCAGGAATGATGGTAACGCCAAACAACCACAGATCACCCACATGGGTGACTTAAATAGTGACACCTTTGCTTTCTAGGGGTTCAGTGTACACATTCTTTGTTTCATGCACAAAATTACTTAAAACATTGTATAAAATTACTTTCAGTCTATATAAAACATAAATTTCATTTTAGATTTGGGTCTCATCCCTAAGATATTATGTATGTGTAACTATTTCTAAATCCAAAAAAATCTGAAATCTGAACCACTTCTGGTCCCAAGCATTTCAGACAAGGGATACTCAACCTGTGCTGCGCAGATCGACATTAAGAAATGTTGACATGGTGCCGAATTAGCACCGGAGGAATACAGACAAGTATGACCCAGGGTTCCTCGTCATGAACAAGGCAGCAGTGCTCAGGGCCACATTCATGCTATGGGCAACACCCACGAGAAGCAGAGTTCATTTGAGACAGGCTGCTGGGGAAGGGCTCACGGACAAGACGAAACTTGAATTTGGCCTTAAAAGATGTGACTGGTCAAAGATAAATCCAGAGAAGGGCAGAGGACACTGGGGCAGGAGGCTCCAACTGAGAGAGAATACCATGTGTTGGGGTCCGTGAGGAGCCCAGTGGGGCCTGCAGGTGGAATGTCCAGGAAGAGGATGCCCTGAATTGGGCGGGCATGTGTAGAGAACAAAAGAGAGATAATGAGGAGGACTAAGTCGTCTGAAGACAGAGACTCTCTGGATCAGGGATCTTACTCCAAGGGGCAGATTTTCCAAAGATAGAGACGTACACGTACACGAAACTCCCATATCCTCTTCTTAAAATGAGACAGTGATACTCCTCCATCAGGAAGTGCGGTCTACATTGTCTCCCCTTGAACCTGGGCAGAACTTGCGGTAGTTGGTAACTACCGCAACCAACAGAATGTAACAGAAATAATGCTGCATGACTTCTAGGGCTGGGTCATAAAAGGAAATGAGGTTTTGTGCGCCTCTCTCTCTCTGTTTCTCTCTCTCTCTCTCTCTCTCTCTCTCTCTCTCTCTCTCTCTCTCTCTCACACACACACACACACACACACACACACACACAAACACACACCCCACAGAGAGAGATGTCCAAGGAGCCTTCGCTTTTTGAACTCACCCCTGTTTGAATCTTCAGCTGGAACTCCGTATGTCATGAAGCAGAGATAAGACATCCTCGCTGTGGCCTATTCTGAACAACAGAACCCACGAGCATAAGAAACAGTTGTTCTATGCCATTTACTAAGTTTTCGGGCAATTTGTTCCAAAGTCATAGTACCTGTAACACCCCCATCTTTTGATTCTAAATCCGCTAAGCACACATTGTCCTTTGACAGCCCCCATTCTGGTATTCAGCAATTTTTTTCTGTAAAGAGAGAGTACATATTTTAGGGTTTGCCCCTGTTCTGCCGCTGTGGTGCGAGGGCAGCCATAGACAATAGCTAAACAGATGAGCCTGGTTGTGTTCCAGTACAACTTTATTTACAAAAGCAGGCAGCAGGATGCATTTGGCCGGTCCTATACTTAGGGGTCACCGGCAACAGGCCTCATGATCATAGCAGTTCCAGGTTGGTCCCAAAGGCTGCACCAGAAAGACAGGGATGGAACCTAGGGCCCACGTCCAAGACCGGGTCACATAAGCGAGAGTGAGCAAACGGTCTGAGATGACGTATTGTCCCACCTTCCATCGCCACCCTCTGAACAACCCCAACCATTTCCACCACCACAGTAGTTAGGTCCTCAGAACTATCCTAAGCTGAAGTCCTTTTACTTTATTCTTTATTGCCCCATATTGACTGTGTTCAACACTGTAATCCTGAGGGTTTTCCTACGGACTCAAAGCATAACTGATTTGTAAAACCCAGTTCCCTATTTCTAAGTGCACAGAACTCATTTCAGAAACCAAAAAGGTGCTCTTCACCCATGATACATGGAACTCAAGGATGGGTAAGAATGCATCCCATAGTCCAATTCCTATTCCTTGAAATGCCATCAACTGTGAGCAGCAAAAAAGCGACAAGTAGACGGGAGAGTACAATGGGGCTGCGCTTTTGTTCCTGCCTCCTGAGAGCCGGGTTGCTGTTGGGTCCTTGATATCTTTAAGTGCTGGTTTTGCAATGATGGTGAAGTAAGCAGTACTGAGTTCACAAGTTCACATCAGAGAATTCGCCGAGCAAGAGGCCTTAATGAGAGACAGAAGGACTATAAGCTAGCCAGAAAACTCGCCTCTCCTTCCTCCTGGTTTTACAGGATTCTCTAATAAGGGGATAACTTGGAGAAAAAGGAAAGAAACTCAACTAAGTGTAACAGCAGGAGTCCCCCAGCAATCTTCTAAGCAGCTTCCTGAGCAGGCCTCCAGCCATTTAGCAGAGCCCGGAAGGCTTAATGAGAGTAGCCCTATTGCAGGACCCGTACACAGCCGCTCCGAGGCTGCTTTCCTGTGGGCCTTTGCCCTCCAAACAGCAGCTGGCCATGCAGAAAAAGCAGGGCAAGGAGGGATTCTCGGTGGCTATTCGCAGTCCTGACCCAGCTGTTATTATAGGAGATAGATATATCCAGTTTGCCTTACATAATGAGGTCACAGAAGTGTAGGTAGTAAAGGTGCTAAGAAATGAACTTGCAATTTCATTTCCAAGATAAATGGAGAGTGAGAACAGACTTACAAAGAAAGCCTCTATTTCATCAGTGCAAGAAAACATGGCAATCACAAGCACAGATTGGTTAAAGGGAAGGGCTGTCCCCCTTAGAAGGTAGACAAATCCCTGTCAGACTGACCGAAAGAGCTCCTGGGCATTGCAGCAGGTGAGAAGTTCGGGGAGCTCAAACAACAAAAGTAAAACTGGTTTGAGAATCTTTGAATGGAGAAGACTCTTTGTTCCTCTCCTACCTGTCCCCTAAATAGTGACAACTTTATAAGGAAGCAAGATAGCAATCTTAGTGAACTATCACCTCAGGTCTCAGAGGAACTGACATATTCTTCCAGAAATCACTTGATAAAACGGCTGTTTGTGTGAGAGCTAGCTCGAACCTTCTGGAAAAACTGTGTAGAAGAATTTCTTTGATTTATAAAAGGTAGCAGACTGGATTTCTGCTCTGCAATCCCACAAAAAGGCTTTACACAGAATAAGACTGTAGTTTCCAACACAGAGTGCTGTATTTGTGCCTGGTGGGGAGCATGAATGGATGATCTGGAGAGCCTCACCTGGGTCTGCAGGCAGCCACAGCCTGGCCACAGCTATTGACTCTTCCTCAGTCTTCTCATCTGCAAAATGGGTCCAAAAAAGCAACGTAGATGACCCAGCTGTTATGCATTCCAAATGAGATCACATATGGGAGAGTATTTCCTAAACATTGAAGTACTTTGCAAAATTATTATGTTCGTGACATTCTGTACAAGTATAAGCAAAATTCAATGCTGGGAGAGAGAGAGAAAGAAAATAGAGATGATCTGGTGACCAAGGTGTTTTTATTATTAAGCATTTATATAGCACTTTGTATTTTCAGAGAGCCTTGTAATCTTTTCTCCTGAGTTACTTTGACAGGTTAACATCACACTTACTGACCTTGGAGCAATTACCCACGTCAAAACATGGCAGGGAGGGTGAAGGTTCAGATAGCAGCAGTGTAGCTATTTCCTTTCTGGATACCCATGGACATCAGCCATCAAGAAATTGGTTTTTTTCTCCACCACACATCTAAATGAAAGACAACATAAAATAGAGGCCAAGCCCAAATTTTAGCCACAAACTATTCGTATTTGTCTTCTCTTTATCACAAAACCTGGCTAGACACTTAAAATTCAGTATTTATGAAGCCTACCTACCAAAGTCCTGATTTTCCTAAGTAGCACAGAAAAAGCCAGACTGCTGGAATTCGCTCAGGGAAAGCCAGATAGAGTCTGGTTCATCTATTTCCCCAGCCTTCTGAGAGGCCCCGCCCTGTGCCCTAACCAGAGCTCCGTGCCTCAAGTGGGCCCTCACCAGGAGGCAGCTTAGATCCTGCTTCTGAAATCTCTGATCCTTCAAAACAAACTGATCCTGAATCTCTGATATTTTCAAAGAAAGCAAAGCATTGGTGGTTCTTTTTATTACTAGAGATGGAGGCTTAAATCGAGGGCCAGGGTGCACTTATTTAAGGGAGTAAAACAAAAACGAAATACAACATTTCCATGGACTCTGCAAACGACAAGAAAAAACCCTGTCCTGAAATGGAGACATTTGGGGCAAGGAGGGACGAAAGGACCCGTGTTGTTGAAAGTTTGGTTTTGACTCAGGCTGAGTTGTAGCAAGACTGCTACGGTTTTGCCTTTTCCTCTTGGTCCTCGGGGAGGGAGGACATGGACAAAGGCCCTCACATCGGTGGCAGACCAGGTGCAGAGGAGGAAAGGACAGAGGGAAGGCAGGGTCCCCGAGCAGCAGATGAGCCTCCGCGTGGAGGACCGTGGCTGCTGCACTCTGGGAAGGGCTTCTAGCCGACATCGTGTTCAGTTTTTCTTTTCTCATTGTAAATCCTACACGTAAATTCCAGGCCATTTTATTACGTAGCATAGCAGGTCGGAGAACTGTCAAATGTCAGCAGTGCTTTGGGAAGCCAGGGGGAAACGCCTTGGAGGGAAGCAAGCACGTGTCTTTGTGCAGCAGGCTGGCAGGCTGGGGGTGTGGGGGTCCCGGGGGGGACATAACAAGTGTGGAATTGAAAGAAATCCCAGGGAGCGCCTCACCCTCCTCCCACCCTGCCCTCAACATAGACGAGAAGACAGGCCCAGAGAGGCTGGTTCATCTATTTCCCACAATTTGAGGAAAAAGTTCCCTTCAGTTATTTATGTATTCGGACTGGAATTTCCACTACTCCAAAAAAAAAAAGTTTGGGAATCCTACTTCTGTTTTCCCCCCAAACTGCTAATGTATATTGATTGGAAGCCAGGAGAAGCCATCAGCATCCGAACAAGTACAGCAGTTCATTGAAGCCGTGTAGACTCCGGTTTAAGATTGTGCTGCCTTTTTTTCCTTCCTATTTTCCTCGGATTCTCTCTATCCTAACAGGCCTTTTTAAAGTTTTCAGGGATGGCCCTTGACATTTTCTCCATTGCTTGGTCTGCCTACAGTCTTTAGGAAGATGTGCTTCTTGCCTCGCCCCTTAAGCAAACATTTACTGAGTGCCTGCCGCAGGTGCCAGGCATTGCTTTGGATTGGGGAGGTGGGGACGGACAAGTTAGACACAGCCCTGCCCTCATGGGCCTTGGCACTAGGGGTTTGCTGCATCCCCCAACTTCAGGAACAGTCCTCAATGGGATAACACAGTCTTCATTTTTCAGCCACACCTTGATGTGTGTTAGCACCCGGAAAGCTAGCCCACAAATATAAATGATTCTGTTTCATTCAAGCTCTGCTGATTCTGCCTACTCTCTCCTTAATCAATGCATTTTTTTGTTTTCATCCTTCGGCTACTACACCCCCAAGTAACTCAGGAAAGACCCCCAAAATGCACATAATATTGTAAACCTTTACAAAATTGGAATGCAGCTCCCTTTCCTGTTTAGCATCCAGATGCCAACTCGAAAGAAAATTCATTCAACTGAGGATTGCCTAGTGCAGAAAACTTGGAAGTATTTTTGGAATTTAGGTCTACTAAACTGAGACGCTTCACCATTCTGAAAATACAGGGTGAGTTAAAGATCTATGGAAGGAAATAAGGAAAATCTGGGAAGCAAGGTGAATTGATACGTTAAAATTGAGAACTACCATGCATAGGCCACCCCTCTGCATTCCTCCCCATCCCCCATCTTCCTGCAGAACCCCAGGGTGACAGGAAAATAAAGTCAATTTGGGATCAAAGGCAAGAAAAAAGAAGGTTCATCCCCATGTCTTCTTTTCCCTTTTAAGGTCCTTACATGGAGAGAAAGCAAAAACCGCCACCACCCCAAATCTTTCCAGATTCATCCAAATGTAATCCGTTTGTCTTGGAAACATATTATGAAGGCTTCCCACCTCCAGGGCCTGGTGTAAATCTGCAATCGCACATAGCAGTGGGATTGAAGCCTAAGTCAGTCACAACTATCTGAGTCCATATAATTAACCATGTCACTTGTCCGCAATGTTTGGCATTTAAAAAAAGATGAACTGACTGCAGGAAATGACCTAACCAAACGTATCCATTCTCTGGAGACAAGTACGTCTCTCCAGGACGTGCCAAAAGTTTTCTTTAATTGACGGTAATAAGTTTCAGGAATTGTTATTGAAACAAAGGCAGCTGGTCTACAAATGTGATAAATAATTTCCCAAATTGACAAGAATTTCTAGGTGTGTGTAAAAAGGCAACTTTTCCCAGCCTCGATGTATACTTACTTTATTCTTTGCAAACACATTGCCTGCCCCTTCTGTGTTGGCTCACGTTTTTTTTTTTTTTTTGGTACATGGAGTGAAAAGACAATAGAAGCACGTCAAGCAAAATCTCAACGTTAAAGCAAAGTTGTGTAAAGGGTGTGCCTGCGCCCTCACCGGCCCTTGCAATGCAGATGCATGCGTATCCACCCCACTTAAAAAATGAAAACCATCCGCTTTTATTGTTTTTGAGCAAATCTGTGAATAGAAGGGTCATTTTCTGCCTCGATTTCTTTCAACTTCACGTGTTTAAGGAGGATAAAATGCACATTAGGAGGATGGCAAGCACCGCCACCACAATATCCCAGCTCCGTGGGTCCTATTCAACTCTTTTTTTTCCCCTTCAGTGAGCTTTGCATAAAGCTTACCCAAACCCACATGGATTTCTATAACATCCAAAAAGAATGACAATGAGTGATGTGATGTAGGTGGAAACTGCCTGAAGAAATCTAAATTGTAACAGGAAAAAAAATTGACATTTTAGATTTTAAATGTTACACAGTTTTTATAAAGCTTCAGTCAATTTATTTTATTTATTCTAATGAAGAGCATTACAACTGCTTTACTGCACTGAAGCAAGCATCGATCACATCATTAATCACACCTTGTGAATAGCCACAAATCAAGTTCTAACAGCAAGCACTGAATCAGGAGCAATGAAGCATAAACTCCTTCACAATTTATGATCTCTCCAATTGCATCTTTTCAACCATTAAATTGCAAGATACCATAAATTTTTATCTTCTTCACTTCAGTCACATTATTGATTCTGCCGTGTGAAATATAGAAGCGCCGTAAATCTCGGCTATTGAATTAAATTTAAAGTCTCGACTTCAGAAAAGAAACCCAACACACTGCCATGGCTGTTAATTTACACTGAGGAACAAATGATAGAAACATTAAAATTTAAATGGACAACAGGGATTCCTAAAAGCCATAGTACTGTCAATCCTAGTCCTTGTCAACCTTGAGGGCTTTTTCTTTTATTAGTAATTCAAATTTTAAAATATAAAAAAAGAATTAAAAAATTTTAAAGTAGAAGGTAGGTAGATTGCTCATAGGAAGAAGTAGTAGAAAAATTCCTCAATGGGAATGGCTGCAAAGACTAGATATTAGCAAGGCGGGGCAATGGCAGCATCCTCACCTCACCCCCATACCATGGGCTAGGTCCAAAGGAACCCATGTGCCGTCCATTCCACTCTGGACACCTCTGGAGATAGTGATGGTCCCACAGAGGCATTGGCAGTCCCCAGTGGGCAGTGCTCATTGCCACCATTTGCCATCCTGACTCTGATCTGTTCGCTGCCCTTGCAGGCTTCCCTGTAGCGGCCCCCTTGCTGTCTGGCTTCCGGGTGGGTTTGGCAATGGGAGGCACTAACAGAATAGCAAAGGGTAGGGTGAGGGTGGGGAGCATTCATTCCCACTCCCTCCCTGCTTTGATGCCAGGGTTTGGCAGGGGTTGGACCCCCTCCCTGGCTACAGCTCCAGTGTGTGGGGGGAGGGGGACTCCTTTTTGACTCAAGCTCTCGTGAACTCCAGTGACACTATTCCCCCTTTACACCTTCGGACCTGGAGTTAGTAAAGCTTTCTCCCTGCTGTTCCTCTCCAGGTGCCTCCGCCTCCCTCAAGGTTCCCTTAATCTTGCCCACTGCTCTGCAAAGCGCCCCTTCATTTAAGTCTCTCCAGTCAGACATCTGAATGGTATCCTGCTTCCTTCCGGAACCTTGACTGATGAAGATGGCAGGGCACAGAGAAGATCTTGAAAGCTGAGCTTAAAACCAGAAAAGAGCCAATAGCAACCAGGCCTAGCAGTAAAAGCTAGAGATATCACACCCCCAAAATGGTAAAGATCCTAAAGTAAACCCGGACCACATAGAGATCAAGAAGTGCCCACTATGTTCTGGCAGATAGCTGTCCCTGGTTATTATGAAGGGCATGCATTGAACCCAGAAGCAAGACAAATAGGATCAAGACAAGTGGCCTTTTTCATTAGCCACCAGACACTTGAGATCTTTTAGCCAGAGAATAGAGGGAAGGTTGCTGAGCAAAGGCTGAGTTAGAAGAGGAAATAGGGGCTTGCCTTCAGGCACACGCCATTCTCACAGACAGAGGCAATCCCTGGTCTGCTGTGACAGCCAGGCTGGCTGGGACTCAGCAGACATAAGCAGCACACCAGCCCATTCTTGCAGGATCTGAAACAACCTGGTTGCGTGTGAGTTGTGATCTGAGGAAGCCCAAATTAGCTTTTAGCCTTGCATACTTTCCAAGATGCATGAATTTTCTATGTCCTCCAACTTTCCCTCTCGGAGAGTAAGACAGCCAAGGAGGTCCTGCTAGAATAACAGTAATTGGAGATAACACTGTAATGACTGTTTCGGGATCCAATAAATACTCCCACTCTCCCTGACCCCCAAAAAGAGTAAGGACTTCTGGAATTGAATGTACCAATTTCTCCAATCAAATAATGATCCTAAGAGAAATGGGATTGAGTGTCTTTCCCAGTTTTCTGGCTGTCCCAGAGTTGAGGACATCCCTGAGAGCCAGCAAAGCCATTCGAGGACCAACTGGGGATTCAACCTACCCTTACAGGGTCCAGGCAGGTCCACGCTGAACAAGATTTCTGAGATCATTCTTGATTTGATTGAAATCCACGTGAGGCAGAAGAGCAGAAATATACACTTGTGTCACCTGTCACGTGTGTGTCCTGGACCCAGCAGTTCCTGCCCCAAAGTCATTGATCTCCCTTGTTCTACCACAGTAATGCCACAAACTCATGAGATGATTTTGGACATCCAGAAGAAATAAACAGAGCTCCACAGAGGTGGAAATTGATGGATCACAGGCCCTTCACAAAGCTTCTGTTTGGTAAAATAATAATATATCAACATGGCTCAAAACTCAAAAGATACAAAAGAGGATAAGGTAAAAGAAATCTCCCCCCCAACCTCATCTCTCAGCCATCCAGTTTCCTTTCCCAGAGGCAATCAACGCTACTCGTTTATTCATTGATCTATCTAGCTACCTAGATATGTATGTTTATGTGGGTGTGTTCACATATATATAGTCCATTTATATATTTTTTCCATTTACTTGCCATATATGTGCACATATGTATATATGCTTTCAGAAATAGTCTATCACATACAAACAAGTGCATACATGTGTCCATATATATGTATATATCCACACACACACAGATTCTTCCCCCTCCTTCACACAAATGGATGTCATATGTACTGTAGAACACCTAGATTTTTGCACTTAATAATGTTGTGAAGTCTGTTTCATGTTGGCACGTAAGGAGCTTCCCTGCTGCTCTTTAAGGCTGCAGAGTCATTATGTAAGATGGATCACAATTTATTGAAACGCTCCACTGTTGGTGGACATTTGAGTTGTTTAAAATCTCTTGCTATTGTAAACAGCAATAATGATCTTTTACATATGTAATTTCTCAAGTGCTGCATAGATCTTAAATTGATCCAACATGTTTTTAAAAAAATCAGATTTCACATTTAAAAATGGATTTGAGGCTTCTTTTGAAAAATGAAAGACCTGGCAGTAGTGAACTCTCACTCTCATCCAGCAACAGCCAACCAGAGCCGATCAGCAGTGCCCCGTGGAAGACTTCCGTGCTCTCCGGTTTGCAGTGTCCTCTGTGCGCTTGTGCATAGCCTGCCGGAAATCGAACCTACCTCAGAGTGTCTGAGAGAATGAAGGCAAAGCTCCCAGCACGGTACTTGGTATCTGGTAAGTGGTGGAGACACTCTCAGGGAAATGAAATGCTTATTAAAGGACTATTCCCTCCCATTTTCCTTCCCTTCCCTTGGGTCTATGAATTCTTAGTTCTTCAACCTCTTTCTAATCTCACTAGAAAGTAAACTTTATGGAGACATAGATTTTATTTTGTTCAGCACCATGGCCCCAGCACCTAGAAGAGCACAGGGCACAGAGAGTGAATGGATGAATGAGTAAATGAAGAAAAGAAAGTGATAATGCATCAAGAAATGAACTATACTAGATTCTACATATTTGTTTCTTGGTGTTTTCTTGCTTTCGTTCATTTCCCATACTTTTCCATTTACTTGCCAAATCTGGGCTTTTCCATTTGGTCAGTTATTAATACATAAACATTTTCCAAGTTCTTTGGTATTTACCTTCTATTCTTTATCTTTTGAATTACCTTTCTATTCTGTCCTCTAACTCCTTCTGTTGCTTTCAACTGTTTCAACCTTATGGTTTCAAACCAGAAGAAATCATATTAATTTTTCTGTGTTCCTCAAATCCATAAATATTATTTTAAATTCCAAAACAGCCCTAACATCTTTGAAATGTTAGTAACCCTATAAAAATATTTACATTAGTCCAAATTATGTGATTAATGTGGCATCTTCACACGAACATTTAAACAACCTTGAACACGTGATTTGCAACTATTGCTGTGACACAAGCCCATCTAGGGCCAGATGTTCATCTCAGTCCAATAGATAATAGGAGGAGAATAATTTTACTAAACACATTTTATTCTTTGACTTTCCAATTACATTAACCAAAGTTAGCTTGCTGGAGGTTGGACCGTGAGTTCCAGAAACCACTCAGGTAACCTTAAGCAAAAAAAGGAAATCACTGGGGAGAAGCATGTATATCTCCTGGCCCAAAGGCAGGAAGTGCAGCTCCACCCCACATGTGTTCTGAGTGACTCACCCTCAGCCCAGGGCACTCCTGTACATGGAGAAGGGCCAATTATATAATGTCCACGGCCCAGTGCAAAATGCAAATCTAGGGCCCCTTATTCAACATTTATTAAGAATTCCAAGATGATAACAGGAGAACTGTCTAAGAGCAGGGCCCTTCTAAGTCCTGGGCCGTGTGGGATGGGATGGAAGAGACCACAAGCCCATGGAGCCCACCCTGCTTGGTAGGTGGATCTTTGAGAAGTAAGGCTATGACGAGGCAAGTACTCCCAAAGTCTCTATTATAAGCAAGTGATATTATTTTACCCTTTTTATAGGTTTATTCTAAGTGACTTGCCTAAGTCTACACAGGATAGCAAGTAGACTTCTGACCTAGATCTGCTAAATACCAAACATATGCTTTTAATTCCACCACATTCCCTCTTCCACATCTTGGCACATAATAAGCATTCAGTACACAGAAATTTCCAGAATAGAAAAAAAACAAAAAATGTTCACAGATAGCAGGCTAAATTCTACATTCTCTAATGTGATGTTCATTCATTTAGAAAGCATTAAATTTCAGTAGTAATTGAATTACAAGGCTTTTAGATACTTTCAAATAAAAGCATATCCTCACTATCACTGTAATTTTGACATAACTATCCTAACATAATTCCTGGAATTCTTTCTGAACCCCAGACAGAGTGCCAAATTGACACTCACTTTCCAGGAATTATCAAATTTTTAGGCATCGAATATTATTCTCAGTTCCTCTTCCATCAAGGCATGTGATAATCCTCCAAAAATGTGCTCCCCCTACCTTTTTACTTTTAATAAATGTAATTGAATAAGTCCTGGGCAGGAGCATCTGGCCTTGGGTTGCCATGTGGAGTTTTTTTTGGTCCAGAGGGCACATTTCTTGTTCTAGGGTCAATGAAATAATCAAAACCTAGTCCCTGGGGAGGAAATTTTATGGTTCTCATTTATTTGATCCGCAATCTACTAAACTCCATGCCATAGTCAATCAGCTGTAAGATAAAGAAGGAAAGCACAGCTAGTTTGCTCTAGAAAAGGCAAAATCCATTGGATCCTGGGCCGGTTCAGTTAGAAATAGATTGATTAAGCCTGAGTTGGGTGCTGATAGGACTTCAATGAAAATGCCCCGTAGTCGGAAACTCACTCATTTATTTTGCTCACAAACAGAAACCGCCTTTTGAAACGACGAGATGAATCCTAGTTAACTGGGTTTCCAACCCAGGCAATGGTCTAGATTGACAGGCTCAGATCACCAGAAAAGAACAGCAGGGAGGTAATGAAGGGACAGCACTTTAGAAGCGACGGGCTGAGGCTCACAGAGAGAAAGCGTCTGTTCAGAGGCGCCCAGCACTGCCCTGTGGCCACCCAGGGCCGTCTCCTCAATGACCCACCCCTCTCAGCCCTCACATCGCGGGGCTGGCCCGTCAATTGATCTCTAATGCCTGCCTTGGCTAATGTAATTGGAATGTCAAAGAATAAAATGTGGTTAGTTACGCGTTATTCTCCCTCTCATAAAACTCACCCTTGGACAGAGGGAACCAGCCTTTGATGAGGACTGTCACAGGCTTCCAGAGAGCACTTACTTTCTACACGGCCTCCAGGAGACATGTGAAGCGCTGGAGACTCCTCATCGAGCATGAATTTAAATGAGTGGTACGAGGGCCAGCAGGTTCTCAGACAACTGTGTGACCAGGGGCTCCAAGAATTTTTTGCCAGGCCATAGAAATAGTCACCACCCAAAGGATCCTATGACTTTGCTTTCCCTCCAGGCCCCACCACTTGCACAGTGATGGCCGCTGGAAGGAAGGGCTTTCCTTCCAGGGTTTGGCTGGGGACACGACATTCCTCCTTCCCCCAGCACTGCTGTTATTAGAAGCCATAAGGTGCACTCCTACGGGACCAACTGTGTTCATTTCCTTACTGCGGCACAACCAGGGGCTACCTCAGGGCCTGGCACACAGTAGGTGCTAAGGTTTGTTGAGTCATTAACAGAATTTCAAGGGAAAACCCTCTGTGAAGAGAGATCTAAGACGGAGTGACAAGTGTGAAAGAGGTATTTATAAGATACTACCCCTGAAGTGGAGAGGTAGAAAAAAGACACCTCAGTCTTTACCGGATTTTATTTTTTATTTATGATCACATAGTCACAGAGTTGGGCTGTGACAAACAGAAGAAACTGAAGCTGGGGAAGTGGGGCTGAGTCTGAGGTAGAGTGGAAAAATGAAAAGAAATGACAAGAGTTTAGAAACAGCAAAAATATGGGCCAAGCAGCCACTGGGATTCTCCCTTAACAATGTGACCTCCCTCCCGCCTTCAAGCCCGGAGCATCTGAAACACCTCACAGAGACGAGAGCTGTTGTTAGAAAGAGAGCCAGAGAGGGGGCTCCAGAGTCACAACTGCCCCTGGTGAGCCCTGGCCAGCAGCACACTTGTGTGCCTGTGGGTGTGAAGGCTTCAGGTTCAAGTACAATTAGGCGCAGACAGTGTCTGTGTGTGGGAGCCGCTCCTTCGCCATTCAGAGGGGTGGAATCCAAGTTCCAGAACCGGTGGCCTGCCCCACTTTGACTGCCACAGACACCTTTTGTGTGTATATTTAGAGCTATTTGCTATTAGGAAACCCACTGAAATATTCTAAATTCATCTTTCTTCAAACGTGGATGTACCTTTTGGGGAAGAATAATTTGAACATGAAATGGTTCTTCTGTTTAGTCGAAGCACCAAAGTTAGAGGGGGGTGGCCAGCTTGTTAAAAGGAATCCTCCCACCATGCTGAACCCATAGCCTAGAAACATGCCCTGAGAGTCAGCTGCCGCCCAGTAAAACATGATAGAGAGGTGCTTCGGCCAGCAGGAAACGGACAGGGACAGGAGGGATCCAAGCTCCCAGCAGCAGACAATGAATGTTTGCAGAAGGAAGGCTGCTTTCAATACATAACAAAGCAGACCCACCCACCAAGAGAACACCTTCAAAAGTAAGTGATAAATATCTCAAGGGAACATATTTTATTACACTTTTAAGATGAATACAGAAGTAACATTGATACATTTTAAATACAATTATTTTAACAATTTTTTTTTTGCCCCTGGATTAAGCCAATTCTACTCCATAAGGCTTTGAAACCAAAAAATGAAGCATGTGGGAGATATGAAGACCAAGTGAAAGGGTTTCATGTTAACAAACTGTACCCCCAAATTTTTAATTATCTTTGATTTCAGTCACTTACCTGATCCTGGAAGGCCCAGACACTTGCAGATGCAAAATAGATTTCATACAGTTCAGGAGGAGAGTCTGGGGGAGTATTCTGGGCTGTCAGGAGACAATCCAGTAATGAGCAAAAAGTGTTCTATAAAGACAAACAGAATAAAAGGGCTGTGTTAAAATTACTGCAGCCTTGCATAATAGCTGAGCCGCGAAGATGCTACAGAAATGGTAATGAGTACAATAATGCTCTGAACTTGGAGTGTTTTTATATAAAAGATTTTAATTAACCAGAAAATAAGCATTAATCCCACAACTTCGAAAATAACAACAAGCCATCCTATTGCTATGAGCAAAAAGGTGAGAAAAAGAACAAGAAAATTTTATCTGGGGAAATAAGCCCTTTGAAAAATTAACAATTCAGAGCATTAGCTAGAATATGATACTAAGTTCACTTCTGAACAGTCAACTTACAGTGTTTTGTTATAGTCTGAAATTTCCACCCTTAAATTCCAGAGAATACAGTTATATTTAATGTATACTAGATACACTTAATGAAATTTTTCAGCCATCTAGAATTTATAATCTGAAAAAAATTACTCTTTGTTTCAATTATCCTTATACACTTGGGAAATCCAATGAGCCAACAAGCATCAGCTGCCTGCCGCCTCCTAAAATATCAAAAAAGTGGGCAAACAAGAAGATGTCAAAGAGGACTTACTTACAAAGGTCTTGGTGAAGGACATGCCTCCACTCCAACTTCCCTGTGGCTGCTCTAAAGAAATGGTTGTTATTTTTATCCACTACATGAGCTATTTTTTTTTATCCCAGTGGAAGTGGACCTGAGTTTATTATATGAATAACAGAAGCAGACCTCAAAATATGGAATGATTGTCCTAAAGCTTCCCATTAGCAACCAAGCATCTATAAAGTGCAGGCATTGGGAAAGCAAACTTCTCTCATAAGAAATTTTCCAACATGCCCCCACACCATTCTTCCTGGATTTACACTTGGGATGCAGAAGATTTCAAAGCTCTGTGGCCAAAATTTCTACTATCATTCACAATCATGTGACAGCTAGAGCTACAGTCATGGAGACTCCATCTAAGCATGCCCAACACTACTTCACAATCTGCACCTTGCCTTCAACTCCTTCTCTTGGTCGATGCATTACAATTCCCACAGCTTTCTGACCTGGAAATTCCAAAGTTTTCTTAGACTCTCTCCCATAAAAGCTCAGCAATTCTACCCTAGAAATGTCTCTTGAATCTGATCTTTACCCTCTGTGCCTGAATTCAGGCACCCTGCCTTTCTCTCATTGGCAAAAACTCCAATAATCCTAAAAGGTTTTCCCACTGCCCTGGTTCCATTTGTCTCCAGCTTTTTCTTCCTAAGTAATCATTAATAATGTCATTCTCATGCTTAAGATTTACCACTGCCCAGCAAACGAAGGCCACTCTGCTCACCATGCCCTTCACAATCTCGCCCTACTTTCATCCCCTGTTCCTTACTACAATTAACCTATTGTCTCGACACATTGAATTTCTTAACATTTCTCACATTCACCAGGTTCTTTCACAACTTCAATCGTTGAACATGTTTTCTGGCAAATTCATCCTTGGGCCTGGGCAAGGGGGGACTCCTGCCTGAGGGCCTATGCTTTAAGGGGCTCCTGCTGTGGCCTTCCTCTGGCCACCCCTTCTCCACCAGGCAGGCAGCCCATGGGACCAAGGCTGTGTGCCTGCCCAGAGGCCACTCATTCCCTTCTAGACCACATTCCCAGTACCCAGGACTCCAGAGTTTCCTGTCCACATGACCCAACTTTGTTTTAAGAGCCCATGTTGGCCTTTTCCCATGTACATCCTCCAGAGGGCAGACCAAACCACCAGCCTGACCATTCCTAGAGCCGAGGGTGGCCCTGAAGCCGATAAAATCAGTGTCCACATGTGGCACAGGGGGCCCTTTATAATAAAGAATAACGCTGAGAGTGGGAAAAGAAGGAAAGACACCCCCAGGGAGGAGCAGCAGGGAACAGAAACCATCTCAACTCATACCATTACATTCCAGTGCGGAACTCCAAAAAGTGCTAGAATCCAAAATTTGAATTTGGTCTTCTAGACCACCGTGAAAGCAAATTTGTCAAGGTAGAGAAGTGGATTATATTTTATTTAATGGTTTATTAGATTGATTTATGATTTTTAAATATTGAGATATAGGGCATCTGGACCTCTATCTGAATTCCTGCTTTGGCCCTGCAGTAAACATTGGAGGCAGGCTTGCTTTCCTGTTCTGCTATACTGTTCTTCCTCATTATAGCTGCAGGATGAACTCCTATTCAGCCTTCAAAACCTATTGCAAATATTACCTCTTCAGGGAAGCCTTTCCAGCTCTTTTTAAGGCAGAGTTAATCACTCTTGTTTAACTGGGACTTTTGATTGAGAATAGCAAGTAACATTATTAGCAGCTACGTAGGCGAAAAAGCGGATCTCCCTCTCCTCCTCCTCTTCTTTTTCTTCTTTAATAAAGCCCTTCTCCTGCCCTCTCCTCCTTGCCTCCCCCCACCTCACTTCCAATAAAGCTAGACAGGAATGCAACTGGCCCTAGTCTGACCTGGAGCCAGCAGGTGGGGTACAATCAGGCCCCCAGGCTGTGTGCTGGGCCATCTATTTACCTGTGCCTCACTCTGCAGACCAGCTCTGTCTGCCACTTGTCCACAGTGTGGAATATGGCCATGCCACACTTCAAAAAGGAAAATTAGGTGGGCCAGATAATCTATTTCTGCCTTCAAATGTTCATATTTAAATAAATGATTTGAGAATTTTCTCTGTAACACTTACACCTCTTACATTTAAAAGGCCAGCCCCAATAGAGGCTAATTTCTTAACGCCAATTCCAAAGTCCTAGAGGAATTCTCGTGTAACAACAGGAACAACAAATACCATATCCTTCTGGGATGGGATAATATCTTGAGATTAGCCCTCCCGTGTACGCTTGTCCTTCCTCAGTCAGAAGCATTCATTGTCTTGGAAACTAGGGGTAGGGAGAAAGAAGGCTAGGGAGTTTCAGAAGCCTTGGCTTGCACTTCATGCAGCCTAGAAGCTGAAGAGGCTTTGGACCTGGCAAATGGGTGAGGATGAAGAACAAGGCTTCAGGTTCCCTGGACACTCCCCCGCCCTCACCCCACAGATACAACCGGGCCGAGATAAAGCAAAAGAGTTATCCAGGCTGAGCCTCGTGGAAAGCGTAGAAGCACAGAAACCAGGACAGTTTAGGGATGGATGTGGAGCAAGGACAACCCGGGTCCTATTCCAAAGTAAAGCCTTGAACAGTGAGGAGGCCCAGATTCACCCACTCCCCAGGGTACCATGTCATGAGAAATCGAGAGTAGAAACGGGCAAGCAGTGAATCTAGGCAGACAGCCAGAGGGAGCCACAGTGAGCATGCGCAGTGCGGGCACTGGCCATTTTGGGTGCAGTGAGCATGTGCAACGACTGTGCGGCGCAGCCTCAGAGCAGTGAGCATGCGCAGTGACTGTGCCGAGCGAGCCGGAGCAGTGGGAAGTCCTGTGTGCTGCAGGACAGGGTGCCTGCGGAAGCCCAGAAAGCCTCAGGAGCCTGAAGGGGCCATTGGTGGACACCAACAAGGCTGACCCAGGGGCAACTTGTGAGAACCGACAGTCTTGGGTGATGACAGAGGAGGGAAGGAAACAGCCAAGGACCATCTGCCTATGAAAGAACCCCACAACTTACCTTCAAGGAAAGGGAAGGAGCCCTGACGTGACTGCTGCGTGGTCGAATGGAGGTTTGAAAGAGAGATCCATGTTTTTGCATTGTTTAATTTTATTTTTTTAGTTGACAAATAATAATTGTACATATTCATGGGGTACATAGTTATGTTTTTTTTTTATTTCAGCACATTATGGGCGTACAGATATTTAGGTTACGTATGTTGCCCTTGCCCCCTCCTCCCCCCATAAGTCCGAGTTTCAAATATGTCCATCCTTCGGGTGGTGCGCATTGCACTCTTTGTGTATGTATATACCCGTCCCCTCTCCCTCCTCCCCCTCCCCCTCCCCCCTGCCCAACATCCAATAGGTGTTATTCTTATATGTGCACTTATGTGTTAATCAGTTAATACCAATTTGATGGTGAGTACATGTGGTGCTTGTCTTTCCATTCTTGGGATACCTCACTTAGTAGAATGCATTCCAGCTCTATCCAGGAGTATACAGGAGGTGCTCTATCACCATTGTTTCTTAAAGCTGAATAGTACTCCATGGTATACATATACCACATTTTATTAATCCACTCACGTATTGATGGACACTTGGGTGGTTTCCACATCTTTGCAATTGTGAATTGTGCTGCTATAAACATTCGGGTGCAGGTGTCTTTCTTATACAGCATCATTTGCTCTTTTGGGTAGATGCCCAGTAATGGGATTGCTGGATCGAATGGTACTTCTACTTATATCTCTTTAAGGTATCTCCATATTGCTTTCCACAGAGGTTGCACTAGTTTGCAGTCCCA
>CAUYSK010073854.1:0-53427 GCA_963575035.1 Avahi laniger | reverse complement strand
CTGGGCCTATCACCTCTTCCGCTCAGATGCTGGTGTTAGCATCTCGCCCAGCCTTCCGCCATTCAGGAGGCCCTGATAAAGACAATAAATGGTGTGTAGAATTTTATTTATTTTTATTTTTTAGAGATGGGGGGGGCTCATTCTTGCTCAGGCTGGTCTCGAACTCCTGACCTCAAGCGATCCTCCCGCCTTGGCCTCCCAGAGTGCTAGGATTACAGGCATGAGCCACCGTGCCGCCTGCTGTAGAGTTTTAGGATGAAAGAGAAGTCCTTGAACAGGTGCAAACACCGGCAGGACGTGTTCTGGTGGAGAGTTAGGAGCAGTTCGCCCCGGGGCAGTCCTTTTTGTGCCAGGGTCAGTGTGAACCTCTAAGTTACGTCCTCAGAAAGGGTGAGGAAGGGCTTCCTCAGTGGTGACAGGCAAACAGTGGCGCTTGAAGGGACAGGAGCATGGGGCCAGCAGGTCCACACTCCCCTGCGTCTCCTGCAGGGACCTCTGCTCCCTCTGGCCTCTTTCATGCACATTCCGCCCCTCCTCCTCCCTGGGCCCTTCCGGTCCCATCACTGTGCTCCTCAAGGGGGGGCTTCCCAGCCCGAGCATGAAATTCGGGTTCTCCAGCCAGGCCACGCCCCAGGCCGGCTGAGCCTCCTGTCCTACTAACCTGCGTGTGCTCTCTGCGCCACCTAACTGATTTTTGCTCCGACCAGGAGACCCATTGCTGCGGTTCCCTGGCTGGGCGTCCCTCCTGTCTCAGCCTGGACAAGTCTGCATATCCACATCAGACTCATCTTTCAAGACAAGCACAGAGGCCCCCATCGGGGGACGATCACTCATATTCCTCCAAGGACAGCAGGGCCTGCTGTGTGCGCTGCTTTGTTAGCTCAGATTCTGTTCTGCGTCCAGGTGTGGACAGAAGAGAGAAGAGGAGAGACCCAGAGTGAGAACCTAGAGGGTAGAAACATCCAGGCAAGCAGCTGAAATGTTTTAAAGGAGTATTTATATGGTGGCTAAATACTTACTAAATGCGAAAATAAACAAAATATACAGGAAAAAAGATTTTATTCAGAAAGCAACGAGAAATAAAAAATAACTGGGAATAAACTAAGATGTGTGCAGGACCTAGAGGAACAGTGGTGATATCAATTCTTCTTTATATTTAATGCAGTCTTATTTTTAAACTTAGCAAAAGGACTCCACAGTTTAGCCAGAACCCCCCACCCTAGATATCTGATCACTGACGTCTGATCAGGTTCCTTACTCTCCACTGTTTCTGGTGACGTCGGGTCACCCTGGCTGCCTTCTGCAAGAATCCTGGGAGGTCAACGCAGCCAAATCCCCTTTACTCTTCATGCTTCCTCTTGGCAATTTCCATCCAGCAGCTCTCCCATCCTGGTCCCTGGAAACTCCCTCTTTTCTTTGTTATGCTGGGAGTTGAGCCTCATCTCTTCCCCACCACAAAATCCCTGCACCTGTCACGACGCTCCTGAATAAAGTCTACCTTCCCATGTTTGAAAATAAAAAGTGACTCTGAATTTCATTTGATGAGTGTAGGTGTACAATACTGGCTGAGAAACATCTATGAAAGGAGAATAATACTAAACACTAAACTGTCACAATAAATAAGTATAATGAATAACACAAAAGTTAAATCTGTGGTACCCATACAGAAATGGATCAATTGATTAGAAAGGCCAAATACTACATGAAATTTTAAAATTTTGCAACTCTAAAATATTTATTATATGAGGAACTCTTACAAATCAATTAGAAAAAGCACACCCCCCAAAGAAGGTGACTAAGCAATACAGAAAAGAAAAAATACGAAGGGCTAGTAAATATCAGTCAGTCCCCACCAGCAATCACAGAAACACCAATAAGAATAAAAATTAGGTACATCTTTTCTATCAATTATTAATGTTTAAAGAGTGATAATAGACTCCATTGGAAAGGGTTTAGGGTGTTGGATTTGGATCACTCTCTGGGGGTGGAAGAGCAATTTGGAAAAATAGATAGAAATTGTAAGTAAGCACAGTAGACCCAGCAACTGGACTCCTAGGAATTTATCTTCAGGAAATATGAGCATAAACAGCTACATATGAATATTCAAAGATGTTCAGCACAATGTTATCAATAATATAACAAATTTGAGGCAACTTTAATATCTAACAATAGTAGGTTAGAGAAACAAAGTTTCGTATGCCCATAGGACAAAAATACTGTGTAGCTATTAAAAATGACATAAGAGAATACATGATAATGCCAAAAAATGGTGACATTTCCCTAAATGAAAATGGGCTATGAAATTTACTCTTCCAACAAATATTTATGGAGTGGCTACTACATGCTAGTAAATAGCAGTGAACAAAAAAGATAAAAACCGTGTTCTCATGGAGCTTACATCCCATTATAAAATTTGTAGGCTGGAACAGAGGGTTAGTTCCAATTAATAAAAAGAAGATGTGATTGGAAGAAAGTCAGGAAAGACACAGGCTGATGTGTCAGAAGTAAGTAAGCACCTCTGAGCCTCCACTGCCGCGGAGAAGACCGGCTGGACGGGCGTCCCAGCTGTTCCGGAACGACCTCGAGGTGGAAGGGCAGGTGGAGGGGCCGCGGCAGCCGCGGAGGTGGGTGTGGAATCCAGATAACACTCGGGCAGTGGGAGGAAAGAAAGTTCAGGCAAAGGAACATCTTAGCGGCCTTTCTCTAACATCCTCCCCCACAAGATGGTGTTGTGGATCCTGGTTACATGTCTTTCCCGTGACTCAGCCTCGTCTCATCCCCGGGCATGGCTGCGGCCCAGGCTGCCCACCGGCTTGACTCAATCCTTCCAAACCTGGCTTTTTTCTTTGAGCCTTTGCTGCCTTTTTGGAAATTGGATTTCAAAATTAGTCACTAAATATTCGATCACCTGATTTTCCCTTTTATTCATAGAATGTGTTACTTTTGGCTCCTTCTACCATCCCTGTGACGGGTGACTAAGACTCTTTCCCATACCCTGAGATGCCACAAACCTGCCACCCAACAGTCCATCCAGCCAAGCCCACGCCCTTTTGGAGAAGCTGGAGATCCCCCCGAGCAGCCCCCGCTCACCCTCGGGGGCATCGCGCGATGCCCTGGCAGGAGTCTGGCCCCCGTGACATCGACCCCTCAGGTCAATGACCTGCTGCCCGCCGCCCACGAGCGACCGCTCTTCCGTCCCAGCCCCCCTCCCACAGAGCCTTCCCGTGTCCTCTGTGCTCCAGAGCGGACCAGTCCCGAACCCCCTGGTGATCTCCACAGACCCCCCTGCACCTCCTGCCCTGATCTGTCCTAGGAGGCTGCTTCCTCGAAGCCCTCGCGGGGGGGCTGCTTCTTTTCGCGGACCACACTAAGGTGGGCTGGGGAGCTGGGCAGGACAGCAGCAGTCACGGACCACCTGCTCCCCCTGGCCCCAGCTCCTTGTCTGACCCCGGCTTTCCTCCTGGGAGCTGCCACTGGGCAGCTAAGTGGCTTCTCCAGTGAACCGTGGCCTCGGGGACATCAGTGTGGCTGTGCTGTCCCCGCATTCTTCCCACCCTCCCCCTCTGGCAAGCAGACACTCTGGCCATGATGGCAACTGGTACTTCCCCGTCCCCATTGCCCCGGTGACTGGTGATCTAACTTGGTCCAATAAAACCACTCAAATGGAGCACAAGCTCAGGACTTTGCTGAACAGCTGGGCAGTAGCAGCTTCTGTCGGCGGAGTCAGGACTGGAGCCAGCGCGGCCCTTTTGCTGCACGCGGAAGCCGATTCAGGACAGACCAGCTGACGGGGAGCGCTGGTCCAACCCCTACCGAATTCCCAATGACCTGCGGACTTCTCAGTCGTCGGAGACCGCGCTCAGGGCTCCCCTTCCGCAGAGACCCCCGGTCGCCCCACCACACCCCTGCTCTTCCCGGGCCACTCGCGTCTGAGCCTAGATGTCCCCTCTGCAGGGAGGCCTGGCCTGATGGCCGAAGGTCATGGCGCTCCCCAGTCAACGCTGCCGGAGTACTTGTTTCACTGTGTTAGTGGCGCTCGCGCCGTCTGAAATTACCTTGTTTGCGTTGCTCACTCCGTGTCTCTCTCCCCCTCCGTCTGCACAGCCCCGTTCACGGCTGCACCCTCGTGCACGCCCAGTTTGTCCGGAGTGTGAATTCCAGCAGGGCTCGTGGCCTGGCTGACGCGGGACCCCCGCCCCGCCGCAGTGGAAGACGGAGGTGTCGCCAGGCCTGGGCCCAGGGGAGGTGGGGAGCAGACGCGGGGCTCAGGGAGGACCTCGAGGCTTCAGAAACTGGGGCTCGGGAGGTGCCTCACATCGAGTCCCAGATGTTCTGAGGAAAAAGCACCAGAGAAAAAGGCCTGGGAATCCTGCGCGGCTGCAGGCGCAGGAAGCCCCGGCTGGGAGAGGCCGGCCGGTGTGTGTGGGGAGGCCGCGAGTCGCCCCGAGGCCTTTGGCCGTGGATTCAACGTCTGCTGGGGCCAGAGCTCCTGTGTTGTGGTGACCACCGTGACCACCGTGGGGGCAGTGATGCCACCCGGGAGGGAGGGGCCGTGCAGGGCCCAGGTCAGACCCAGGACGCCGCTGGACGGAGCCCACTCGCCCAGGCCGGGGTTAGGGGCTGCGGCACACATTTCCTGGAACCTGCTTCCTCTCTCCTGCCTGATGAGCAAATGCTGTTGCTGGGGCCTTGGCCGCAGCTTCCTGCTTCTTCTGAGATCAGAAGCCGCAGCCCCAGTCTTGGTGGCTGCCCCCCCAGGCTGGTCTTGGCTGAGAGCCTGGGCCAGGCGGGTGACACCAACTTTGCTCCCCAACCTCTGCCCCAGCCCTTCCCACTGCGGGTGCTCTGCGATTCCGGGGGCACGCCAGGGGGCCAGCTGGATGTCCCGGGGACATGGCCCTGGATGGACAGGGTGGCGCTGGGCAGACCTGCACTCCACGCAGGCGCGGCAAACATTCCGCAGGCTCTGGAGCACCCCACGGATCTGCTGGCCCAGGCGTCCAGCCGTAGGTGCTGGGGGCCATCTGTGGTCAACATGCCTTGCCCGTGACAGTCACCCAAGCTCTCACTGGCCCCAGGCTGGAGCTCTCCCACTCACACAGCCCCTGCCCTCCTGCCGCAGGGACCAGCCTGGCTTTCCACACTGCTCCCTCTGCCGGACGCCTCTCCCCACTGTCTTCCCTGCCGACTTCTCAGCTCACCCTTCGAGCGTCAGCTCATGGGACCCTCCTGCTGCAACGCCACCATGAAGCCCCGCTCTGCCCTTGGACATCAAAGTTCTTCTCAACGAGCCCACAGATCCCTCCAGGAGCTGCCCTGAGCACCTATTTCACATCGCTTTCGCTCCCTCCTCTTCTGAACAGTCCTGGTTCCCTTATTCTGCTCTACTTTTTTATCAGGATCAAATTGCTGTATTGTCTCTCCCTGAACTTTACAGAGACAAGGCTCTTTGGCTGTTTTGCTCACTTATATGTCCCAAGCCTAGAACAGTGTCTGGCAATTAGTAGGTGATCAATAAACATTAGTGGAATGAATGAAAAATGGGCGAAGGATATGAATGAAGTCAGGAAAGAAGGAAGGGAGGGAGGGAGAGAGAGAGAGAGAGAAAGAGGGAGAAAGGAAGGAAGATATTCCATCACAAGTTCAATCAACAATCACTTGTGTTGGGACTATTGTCCAGGCATTCTCTAGATGCTGAGATTCTGAGAAGAAATAAGACAGTTCTTACAATGCAGTAGGAAAGATGGACGAATGCCAGTTAAAGGAGGAGAATAAAGTCTGCGTCCACCTGGGAAGCACAGGTGCTCTGAGCTCAGAGCAGGTATATGGCCAAGCCTTGGAGGTTTCTGGCGGGAGTCATGTCTGAGCTGAGGACTGCAGAGGAGGGGGTCTGAGGGCAGGAGGGGGGCAGCATTTCAGAGAGAAGGGACGGCTGCATAAGGCCGGGGGGGGGAGAGGAAGGAGCAGGCGTTGCTCAGGCTGGGAGAACCTGGGGTGCAGGGTACAGGGAGCGATGGGAGACGAGGCTGGGGGACAAGAGCTGGGACCTCGAACACCTGGCAGCACAGAAACGCTGAAGGATTTTGAGAAGCAGGAGAGAGTCGAGTGGACTTAAACTGATGAAAGAGCATCTTGCTTCCAGGTGGAGGAGCATCGGCAGGCGGGACTGGACAGCAGGATCCTGGCGAGAAGGTTGTAGCAGACAAGCCATGGGGACGGGCTCAGGGGACAGAGCCAGGAGGGCTTCCCTGCAGGACTGAGGGGGTGCTTGGAAACAAAGGTGGGGTGCAGAGAGGTGAGGGTGCCACGTGGCTCGGGTGTCTGGGTGGATGGTGGTGCCAGCCATGGGGCGGGAAATGCCGTGGAAGGAGAAGGCTCCGCTGGAGGAAGGTGGCCCGGCTTAGAAGGTGCTGAGCTGGAGGTCCCTGGGGAGCATCCACGGGGCACACTGGCCTGGAGGTGGCAATGCAGCTGTGGGACGGTGGCTGTCCCAGTCTGAGCAGCAAAGTTTCGAGACTGTGTTGAGGGCAGGCAGAGGCGCAAGTTACAGAGCCTCGAGGGGCCTCGGCAATCTGGCTACTGCAACCAGCCGGGGATTCTGAAACATTTAGTGAGACCCCTGGAGTAGACGCCACTAAACCAAACCCCGTGTGTTTCAGGGACCTCAGCAGTGGTCCTTTCAGGGCAGGCTCCTTGGGTGGTGGGATCACAGCTCACACGGGAGGAGTCGGAAAGAAAGACAGGGCTGGGAGAGAACAGAATGACCCCCAGACACCAGTCCCCTTCTTTGTCACTCGTGGTCCCTGGGCCCTACTCCTTGTAACTTTCCTTACTGCCCAGGAAGTCAAGGAAAGAAGGCACGGTGACAATTATATCAAAGTCAAGTGTTGGGGAATATTACCCAGCTGTGTTTTTCTGGCAAACTCTGTAACCCGCAAGGCTCATCCGATGCCCACAGCTGGAACGTGAGGCATCTGGGACTTCAGGGAGGGACATGACCTCAGAGATACAAAAGCCCACCTAAGGGACCAATGTCTGGTGGCCAACACGGACTCACAGTGACACAGTTTGCTGCTGTCCCTGCCTCTCTCTTCCCTGATGCCTCTGAAAGACCCCAGAACTAGATGCAACCCAAGAAATGGGGGAAAACCCAGATGACTTTATCAAGTATTGCAGAGGCTTGCCATGGAGAACATACTTAGTTATAAAAAGAAAGTAACAGATTTCATTTCTAGAAATATGGTGGGCAAGGTTATTTGGATTTTAAAAAATCATTAAAGACTTAATAAGATAGGAATTAACAGAGTAAAGATCAAAGGAAAGTTCTGGAATACCAGTAAAAACTGAGGTGGGGGAGGGGGAAACAAACCCTAAAGAGACGTATGGGACGCAGAAGCTACCTCTGTGCTGAGAGCATTTAGCAGTCCTGCAAATCTGGACTTTGGTGGCCTCACGGAGCGAGAGCCAGGAGCCCAGCGCGAGCCTGCCCTGGGCAGGGAGCCTGGTAGGGTCCACTCTCCCCACCAGCCTGGGGCCCTACGGCCTGTGCTCTCAGAGCGAGAGTGAACTGGAAATAAGCCCGGCTGAAGCAGATGAAGCACCTTCATCTTTACGCCTCAATTATTAATATCACCATAAATAATTTTTCAAGGATTTTGATTTTCAATCAAAAATAACTTGGCATACAAGGAAATGAAGCACTGTGAATAGCATCAGAACAAACAGACCCAGAAAGACTTTAGAATTTGAACCATCAGGCACAGATTATTAAATAAATATGTTTATAAGATTTAAATAAATGGAAGAGAAGCTTGAAAATATCTCAAGGAAATGGGAAACTGTAAAAAGTCATCTAGCAGTTAAAAAAAAAATAAAGTAGAACTTGCATTTAAAAAACACAATACCCCAATTGAAACCGTGATGGGCAGGTTTACCGCCACACTGGACTTAGCTGAAGGGTGACTTAGAGAACTGAAACACAGGTCAGAATGTGTCATCCAGATCACAGCACAGAGAGGGAAAAAAAGAAAGAAAAAGCAAAAAGCATAAAAGGGAAATTAGGATATAGGGAGGAGCAAATAAAAAGAACTAATGTAGATGAATATTTAATCAGAATGCGAGATGGAGCAGAAGAAATATTTGGGGACAAAACAGATATTTTTTCCAGAACTGATGAGAGATATCAATTGCCACACTTAAGAAACTCGGTGAATCCCAAAAAGAATAAATAAAAATAATTCTACACCAAGACACATTACAGTGACACCACAGATCATCGGAGACAAACAGGACTTCTCAGAAAGCAGGCAGAGAATGAAGACTCTGACTTCCAGGGAGCAGGCCTGAGACCGACGGCTGACGGTTCAATGACAAGAATGAAACTGGGAGACGGAGAATTCGTACTGAACGTGCTAAAGGAAATGAACGCCAACACAGAATTTTATACCCAGAAAAAATAGTGTGTTTTCAGAAATAAAAACAGATTTTGCAACCATCTAGTTCTCACTAAAGGAAATTCTAAAAGATACTCTCAAAGCGTTAGGAAAGTGATTCCAGATAGAAAGTTTGAGAGGAAAGAAGAGCAGAGATAGTAAAAACACAGGGGAGGCGCCGCAGAGCTGCATAAACACAAACTGTGTAAAACAAAAACCCTAATCTCTTGAGGAGTTAAAGTATAGAAAGAAAATATGCAAAAATGAGAACATGTAAGTCGGGAAGTGAGAATGGAATTAAAGTGTTTCAAACTCCTTACATTCCCCAAGAGGAAAATAATAATTAACTTTAGACTTTCATAAGTTAAGAATGTTACAATTTCTAGGGAAAGAATAGGAAGAGTGTGTATAACTTCCAAACTAATAAAGGGAGAAAAAATAGTTTGAGAAAAAGAAACTAATCCGAAAGAATGAAAAAATGAAAAAGAAAAAGAACAGGCAGGACAAATGGGAATCACTACATAAGATAATAAATTTATTGAAAATATAATAGTAATTACATTAAATTAAAAAAACAAACATTCCAGGTAAAAGATAAAGATCGAATGAAAAGAAAAACTCATTTTACGCTGTTTATAACATAAACACCTAAAAGATAAGAGAAGTTGAAAGGAAAAGACTAGAGAGAGACACACCGTGTAAGCAACAGCCAAAAGAGAGTGAGTGGAGCCAGGTAAGCACAGGACAGAATAGACGTTGAGTTGGCAAACAGCCTTTCTAGAATCAAAGCAACTCACTTGGTGACAATGAATTGCTCAATTCAAGAAGATACAATAACTTAAGATTTGTGTATATAACCTCAAAATATATAAAGGAAAACAGACAGAACTACAGGGATAATCAGACAGATTCAGTTGTGGCAGTAGAAGAGTTTCGCACACTACTCCGCGATGGACAGAATAAGGATATCAAAAATTTGGACACTGCAGTGAGGAAACCTGACCAAATGGACATGTATAAAATGCTGTAGCCAATAAATAAAGAATACAGTCTTTTCAAATATCCATGGGACATTTATAAAAATCGACCCTATACTAGACAATAAAGTAAATCTTAACACATTTCAAAGGGTGACATCATCTAGAGCTGCACAGTCCACTGCAGTAGCCACTAGGCACATGCTGAACATTGGAATGAGGCTAGTCCTAATTAAGACGTGCAGTATAGGAAAAACAAACACTGTATTTGGAAAACATCATCAAAGAAAGGAATATAAAGTGTCATTCATAATTTTTATATTCATTCCATGTTGAAATGATACTATTTTGGATATACTATATCAGGTCAAATAAAATACATTACTAAAGTTAATTTCCTCCTGCTTCTTTTTACTGTTTTCAATACGGCCACTAGAAAATTTAAAATTACATGTATGGTTTGCATTATATTTCCATTGAATAGCCCTGAAAGTACCTAGCGCTGGAAGTGTGCAGTCAGAGGGTATTCTCTGACCATGATGCAATTAGGTAGAAATCAGAAGTAAAACAAACCAACCAACCAAGAAAACTAGTAATCCTTAAATACTTAGGCATTAATAAACACACTTCAAAAGTAACCCATGTGTCAAAGAAGAAATTAAAATGGAAATTAGAACTGAATTTTAAAAAAAATCAAAATTTATAAGCTATTGCTAAAGCAGTACAGAGAGCAAAATTTACAACAGAGGCGGCAAAATCTAGCCCACAGCCTGAATTGTAAATAAACTTTTACTGTGACGCAGTCACCTCTATGTGTTTGTTTATAGCTATTGGTGCTTTTGTGCCACGATGGCAGAATTGAGTAGTTCTGAGAGAGACCTGCCGAGCCAAATATATTTACCATTAATATTTGTCCCTTTACAGAAAAAAAAATTTGGTTTAGAGGCTTAAGTATATATATTAGAAGAGAATAAAGGATATAAAGTAAAAAGTTAAACATTTATGTTCAGAAATTTGACAAAGAACAGTAAAATAAACCCCAAGAAAATGTATGAAAGAAAATAATAAATAGCAAAGAGTAATGAAGTGGAAAGTGCTAACATAAGAGAGAGACTCAGCAAAGCTCAAAGTTAGTTTTTCAAAAAGGCTAAAGCAATTAACAAATCTCTAGTGAAATAACAAAGAAAGCACATATTCTGAAAAATCATATGCTAACGACATTTAGAAAAAATTGACAAATTAATATAAAATTATAACCTCGAAATTGATTCAAAAAGAAATAGAAACCATAAATAATCCTGTAAACTATAAAATAATGGATACAGTAAGAAAACTCACCCTTAAATGGCTTCAGCAGTGAATTCTACCAAACATTCGAGGAAGAGACAGTTCCAATCTTGTACAAACTTTTCTGGAAAATACAGAATGAGAAAACATTGCTGTGAAACCAAACTGAAACAAAGATAGTATGAGAAGGTATTAATAATACTGCAGGCCATTTTCACTAGAGGGACTTTATCATCCCAACCAGGGCACTTCGAGAGTGAAAGGAGGTGTTATTAATAATTTCAGAATAACAAGTGTTAACTGGAGTTGCCCCGGTAAACCAGGGCATATGGTCCCCTGAATCTCACTCATAAACACAGATGCAAAAATCTTTTTAAAAATTAGGATATATAAAACTAGTAATACATAAAAATGTGAATAAGAGTATGATGATCAGGTTGGATTTATTTGGAATACAGATTATTTTAACTTTAGATTTACCACATTAAAAGGTTAAAGAAGAAAACACATGTGATCATCTCAATATATATGGAAAAAACATTTTGTAAAATCAGGATCCATTCGTGATAAAAATTCTTAGCAAAACTAGGAATGGAAGGGAAATTCCTTAATCTGATAAAAGACATCTGCAACTTACTTAAAGGAAACATCATGCTTACTGGTGAAATGATGAAATCTGTCTCTTCGAGGTCTATAACAAGACAAGGATGCTCGATATGGCTACTTCTGTTCAGCATTGGACAGGCACAGCAGCCCGCGTAGTAAGGAAAGAAAAAGAAATAAAAGTAGAAAAATAAGAAGAGTAGAAGAAAATCTGTCACTACCCACAGATGGTCAACTTGTGTATGTAGAAAATAAAAAAGAACCTAAAGATAAGCTTTTAGTATTGGGAAGAGAGTTTGCTGGATACAAAAATCAATCTATAAAAACCAATTGCGTTTCTCTGTACCAGAGAAAGACATTTATCAATATATCTTTAAAAAGATAGTATTTTTAATATAATGCCAAAATACAAAGTTCCTAAGAATAAATCTAACAAAAGATGTGTAAGTTCTCTACTGAGAAGGGTTTTTTTCTTCTAGAGATGGAGGGGTCTCACCATGTTGCCCAGGCTAGTCTCAAACTCCTGGCCTCAAGTAATCCTCCTACCTCAGCCTCCCAAAGTGTTGGGTTTATAGGTGTGAGCCACCGTGCCCAGCCTCTACTGAGAAAAATTTAGACTTTATTGAGAGACATTAAAGAAATAAAAAATGGGTATACTGTGTTCGTGGATTAGAAGTCTCAACATTGTAAAGATACCATTTTACTGAAACTGATTTATAGAATCAATGCAATCTCAAAGTCCCAGCATTTTGAGGGGTGGAGGGAGAAATTGACAGGCTGGTTTAAAATTCAAATGGGTAAAGAATAGTCAAGACACTCTTGAAGTAAAAGAACAAGATGGGAGAACTTGCTCTATTAGGTACGAAGATATATTATAAAGCTACATGATATTGAAGATCGTGTGATATCAGTTCAAGGAGAGACAAACAGAGCAATGGAACAAATTGGGAGCCCAGAAAAAGACACACACCCACATGTCTATGAACACTTGAAATACACTAGAGGCAGCAATGCAAATCAGCGGGAAAAGAACACCCGTTTGAAAGATGGTGCTGGAACAGATTAGTATTAACACGGAAACAATTAAATCAGAGCCTACCTCATACAATCCCAGACTAGTTAAAGACGTCCATGTGAAATGCAAAACTATAAAGCTCTTCAGATAGTACAGAAGAAAATCTCACGATCTCGAGATAGAGAAGGAATTCCTAACCGAGATACAAAAAGAACTAACTATAAAGAAAAGGGTTGGGGCGGAGTGGGGGCAAGGGCAACATACGTAACCTAAACATCTGTACCCCCATAATATGCTGAAATATAAAAGAAAAGAGTTGACTAGATGAAAATTTATTAGAACTTTGGTACCTCAAAAGATACCATGGAATGAAAAGATAAGGAACAGATTGAGAGAAGATATTTGCAACATATATAATCCACAGAGCGTTAGTATCCAGAATGTTTAAAGAACTCCTACAAATAAGAAAATTGCAGACAGCCCCGTAGAGAACTGGGCAGAAGTTGAGGAAGTTGATTTCCTCAGCCATAGAGGAAATCCTGACGATCAGTAAACATACGAAAAAGTTCTCAACCTCATTGGTAATGAGGGCAAGGAAAATCGAAACCACAGTGAGATATCCTCTATGTCTACTGGTATAAATAAAAACATATATACAGGTTGGCATAAATAAAAACATTTTGGCAATTTTAGACAATTTCACGCATTGGCAAGGATGTGGAACAACAGGAATTCTCAAACACTGCTGATGGAAGAATAAATTGTACACGTTTGTGAAATCTTTTAATATTGTCTAGTAAACTTGAATATATCTGACAACTCAGCAATTTCACTCCTGCGCGCGTGTGTGTGTGTGTGTCTGTGTGCACGTAGACACCTATATAACCACAAATTTAGTGGCTTAAAACAATGCACATTTATTACCTTGCGATCCTAAGGATGAAAGTCCTAAAATCGAGGTGTTGATAGGGATGCGCTGCCTTCGGCAGAATCCAAAGAGACAGAACGCAGAGCCATGCAGGAAAACAGTTGCAAGGCAAGAGCAATGTCATCAGAAGCAAAACCGCCGTTCGGACCGATGTTTGACTCCACCAGGCCTTCTGTGGCAAGGCCACGCATGCCTGCAGCACAGATAATCCTCGTAAAGATGCTTATCTGGTGTTCCCAGTGGTTGTGAGCTTCACAGGAGGGTCTAAGACATGAAAAGCTGCACGTTTTACCAAAGAAAAGCTCGTTATGTGACAAATACACTCTGGAGACCAGGTATGAGATCTGCCGTCTCTCGGCTGCCAGAGATGTCACTTCTGTTTGTAAGTCCCTAAAATGTTTCTTTCTGAGAAACCGGACTTGTGGGGCCTCTTTCTTTGGCCCCTCCACTCCCCCAGGGGCAGGCCTGCCTGTGCCGCTGACCAGGGAACACCATGCAAATTGGAGGACAGTGGAGGCCACTTTGCGTGGAGGCCACGCAAAGATGGTCGCGGCCAGCACACAGGCACCTCTCGAGGAGGGCGAATTCAAGAAAGACACTTCTCCTCCCGCCTGACGCACCCTTCTGCTTGGCCCTTGCTGAGGTCCGGCTCTTTAGTCTCTCACCTCTGAAGCTAAAGCCCGTTTGGAAAACTCGGCGTGTGTGATCATACCGGGTGACCGGGCAGTGCTTGCTGGAGACCCTCAGCCAGGGTCCGGCGGGCTGGTGCTGGAGCTCACGTGAAACATCCAGCCCTGCAGCCCCCAGCCCCTCTGTCAGGAGTCGGGCTTATAAGGACCCCAGGGTGTCCTCATGGGCCCCGCTGCTTTACCCCAGAAGGGGACACCGTCAGAAGGCACGAGGTCCGCAGAACACGGAGTGCTCCTGGGGAGGCACGGCGAGGCCTGTCCCATGTGGTCCCAGCCTGTGTCATGGAGCACGGTGTCCTCTAGACTTCCGGGACACTCTGTCCTTAATGCCCAGTCACAGACACCCTGAGCCCCAGCCGGCGTGGTCTGGGGCCCTGTGGCTTCCTCCTTTTCTGACTCCGGCTCAGGGCTCTTGGTATTTCTGCTCAGGACACTTGTGACACTTCTGCTGCTGCTGCCACTCAGAGCTGCCCACTGCACGGCCTGGAGACCGGCAGCGGGACGGCCACCGCTCCTGGCACCCACCTGGCACCCGCCATGCCTAAGCCCAATCCAGGCCGGAGCTAAGCCCGGAGCACCACCTGGGGTCTTAGGCAAGCGAATACAGACTCTGAAAGGTGGGGACCTCTCGCGTCTTCTCCAGCTGAGTCCCGATGACGGTGCAGGTCTGGGACGAGGACTTTCTCTGAGGAAAGAGGCCGACCGTCCAGGAGCCGACGGGCGTAAGCTCCCAAAAGTAGTGCCCTGGTGGAGGACGTGCGTGAGTCAGAGACAGAGCGGTGAAATTTGTCCCGGTTCTCCGCTCCTGGTTTCAGGGGATTCCACTTCAGCAGGAAGGGAACGGCACCCACGTCTGCCAGGTCTCCCGGGGGAAGGTCCGTCAGGGCGTCCCGGCTGGGGGCAAGTGCATGGGCATGGTTGGCTCTGGCGAAGGGCACAGAGGGAACGTCACAGGGGCCGTGCGAGCCGGGGTAGGACGCTCTGTAGCCGGGACACCGAGGGACATACAGCAAGCACCACTGTGGGTTTTTCCAATTGCTGCCTCCAACCATGCCTCTTCCTGCCACTCATTCCTGACCCTGGCCAACTTCCTGGACAGAGTTCCAACTCTCAAGTCACTTGCAGTATATATAAAAAAATTCCTGCACAGCTTAGAGCTGCAATCTCTTTTCCAGTGTGATACGCATCTCTTCCTCTGCCCAGGACCGGCCAGTGCTGGCCGCAGAGAGCTGAAATGATGGACACGGGGGTGGCACGGTCTTATCTTTCTTCTCTCCTCCTGCTTCAGACCCTTTCCTCTGCGGTATATTGCGGGGGGAGGAGGAGGAGGAGGATGGAAAGAGACCGCTGTCCTCACATGACCGCCCTGCCGTCTTCCTCTGATCTGTGCTGCTGTCCAGGCTGGGCTGGTCTGGCTGTGAGGCTCTCTGTGGCAGGTGGGTCCCCACGGGGCATGTGTGTGCATCCTTCACACTCCCTGCAAGAGCAAGGAGGGACCCCCACCAACTCCCCACCAAGGGCAAACCCCTCGCTTGCCTCCCCCGAGCCCCCTCCCATCCCGTGGTCCTTTTGCACCCTCCTCCTGGCGAGGCCCCCTCCTGGCAGGCAGCCTTCTCCACTGGAGGTTCAAGCCCTTCTAACCTGTAGATGTCCACTTAGGCTGTGGGAAACCCTGTGTCCTTTCTGTGCCAAAGTGTGGGAGGGAAGAAGGTTCCAGGGCCCTCTGTCCGCACGGTCGTCTTCCTGGCTGAGGGAGGCCCGGGGCTGAGTGCTCCTGGTCTTGTCCAGGGCAATAGGCGTTGATAAAATCCACGCAGCATCAATCCCGTGGTCCCCAACTCCCGGACCACGGACTGGTACCGGTCCTCGGCCTGTTAGGGACCGGGCCACAGAGCTCTGCCACCCTCCGCCGTTTCCAGGGAAAAATCATCTTCTGTGAAACTTAGGAACTGGGGAGGCCACACGACCAGAGGTGAGTGTTGGATGCGTCAGGAAGCTTCATCTGTTTTGACAGCCGCCCGCCATCACTGGCATTGCGGCCTGAGCTCCGCACCCCACCCCACCCCCAAATTGTCTTCCATGAGACCAGCCCCTGGTGCCGAGAGGTTGGGGACTGGGGTAAGGAGAGGATTGCAACAGGCGGGTGCCTCGGAGGATGGCGAACCAGGAAGAGGTGACGCTGAAGTTGCCACGTCTGTCCCTCGGGGCCACTTTCCCGTGGTGCCGCGTGGGCTGCGCATGTCTGTCCCGCACACTCCGCGTGGGGTTCTCAGGAGCTGGAGGAAGGCGGGAGGCGTGAGAGAGAATTGAAGCCTTAAACAGGGGTGAAGCAGTTTTGGGGGACTAGGATCCCCAAATGAAAAAGAGCCATTGTTCCCTGGAGAGGAAAGAGCCCCAGGAATCCTCGGCTGGGATTTCCACAGGGACGAGATGGACCGCGCTTCTCCTAGGTCCTGGTCCTCCGGGACCAAGTCATGGGAGGGACAACAGCGAGGGTGACGTGAGCAGAGAGGTGTCCGGAAAGGCCGCTCTGACGGCCGGGGAACGGGCGGGCTGGTGGGAGGTGGCCTCGGGGAGGGCGGTGAGGGGTGGCGGGGGCCCGGCCAGGAACAAGGCACAGGGCTGGGTGAGCCCACTCAGGGTACAGGACGGGGAAACAGCAGGAAAATGCTGGAAGACAGAGACCTGAGAGGAACGGACACCCTGGTGTTAAAGAAGTCACCTGTGGGTGTGGAAATTGCAACACAGACCCAGGTCCAATGGAGAAATCTTCTAGAAATGCGACACGCCGACAGAGTGACTCCTCACAAAGAGTTTATTTTTCCCGGAGGGGAAGGAACCTTTCTGAAATCTGAGATACAAATGAAGACGGCCGCAGCCCCAGCTCCACTCAGAGGCACCTGAGAGGCCCCGTTATTAAAGTAAATAACTTCACAGTAGGGCGAATATAATTAGAGGCACTGCAGCATAAACAGACGTGGAGACCAGACTCGAGCTGCTCGGTTCTGAAGCCAGACGTCCAACAACTGACATCCCTGACGGGCAGTGACGTCGTTTCTGGAAAATCGCGACAGAACGCTGGTGACCCAGGACTCAGCTCTTAACCCCGGGAGTCCACGGGCCTGGACAAGGGTCTGGGAGGGCCGGGCCGCAGCGAGGGCAGGAAATGACCCAGGGTTTTCAGGAGCTTGCTCGAGAAGTCATCACAGTCTCCTGCGAGGTGCAGCCTCCGTTCTTCCTTCGGAGAAATCGGAAGGTGGGGCCAGGCGCGGAGAAGGCGGGAAGGGCGTGGCAGGTGCGTGCTCAGTCCGGGGCAGCGGCGTCCCGCCGGCCGGCAGCTTACCTGGGGCACGAGAGCGGGATGGGCCTGGTGTCCAGGAGTTCCTGTGGGCCGGAGACCAGTGGGGCCGGTCAGCCTTTCTGGGAGCCGCCGGGCCCCTGTGCTGAGAAGGCTCTGGGGGTGGCTCTGCCCCAGCTCTGGGGGCTGGTGGCAGAGGAGAGGGTGAGGACGGGGGCGGGGGGGGAGCGGGGGTGATGACTCTGCTCCTGCTTGGGAAGGGGCAAGGCCAGGGCACGCACTCTGACCCGGAGAGGGCACTTCTGGGAACACCAGAGGGACCGTCCCCAGCCCCACATACCTCGAGCTTCTTCAGCTGTTTCCTGATCACTAGAGAACATGAGGTATTCAAGAGCTCCGAGGTGTTCTGGAAGGCAGCCAGGTTAGACTTCAGAAAGGTGGGGTTCTGCAGGGATACGATGTGTGAGACAGGGCTGGGAGGGGTGTCCTGCTCATGGCCTTGGGTGTCACCCCCGCCTCCTTCCCTAGCGTCCCGCACCACCTGCCCCAGCTCTGTCCTGCCCAGACCCCAGGAGGAACCCACCTGCCCCAGGGGCAGCACCTGAGACGTCACAGCACCTCTGGCAAAGGCCTGTCCCGGCAGGGCACGTTCCACCTTCTGGCGCAGGTGGGCTGGGCAAGGGGCCCGGGAGATGGGGACCTTCTGAACCAGCTGCCGGGGAAGAAGCCAACGGGGAGGAGGGCAGCATTGCCAACGTGAACATCACAACTCCTGTACTTGGAGGAAAACACCCGCCGCGCCCACCCTACAGGACGCAAAGAATGGGCTGGTGGAAGCGTCTCAGCTCGGCTGCCAGACAAAGGTTAAGAGTCAAGCATGACGACGCGGCTGTGCCCAGACCCAGAGCAGTGACCAGCAGCACAGCGGCAGGGACGGGGAGGCAGGGGGCCCTCAGGGCTGATGCTCACCATCAGGGTCGCCCGCGGGCTCTCGCCTTTCTGCTAAGGAAGAGTGAGAACCGTGAGTACGCTGGCCTGGGCCAAGCGGGGCTGTCCGCCCCCACGCCCGACCTGGCCCCAGCCACTCACAGAGTAGTTCAGCCATCCACGGATTTCGAGGATGGTGTTCGAGATGTCCGTAGTCTGGGTTCCAGTGGCCTCTATGGGTAGAGGGTTTTGGAGGCTGAGGGGAAGGAGGACGAGGAACGGGAGGCAGACGGGCCTCCACACCTCTGTGCTGCTGGGAGGTGCTGTGGGCATCTGAGGGCTCCTGGCCCCGATCCTCTTACACAGGCCCGTGCGGGGGGCGGGGAGGGGTCCTGGCAGGATGTGGGGAGAAGCCCCAGCTGGACGGATGCCCTTTTCTATATGGAGCCTCCACGGCAAACATGCCGACTTATTCATCGTTCTCTGGAACTCAAGATCAGGACAGCTGAGAGAGCGAGCTCACCTCACCAGGGAAGATGAGGGTGGCAGGCGGGAGAGCAGCCTGGCGCTGTGCTCGCCTGGGCCGGACTGCGCCTCTGGTCCTGCCGTCCCCTGGCCAGCGCTGACCCTCTGCCGCCCACCCTCGCTGGCCTCCCCACTCTGCTAGAGCGGCAGACGGGACTGTGCCCACAACGTCCACGCAGCGACGCTCTGCGTGACGTTGCACCCACAGAGGAGAGCATCTCCTGAGAGCCTGGACCGCGGCGTTATTGGCATTCAAGTCCCGACACCGTCACCTCACCATTGGGGCCGCTCCTCGAGAATGGGGAGTGGGGGGCTGGGGCTCTGTGCGTGTCCCCTGCTGGCTCTGGGTTCTGTCCGACACAATGTGATAAACACAGTGGGAGTGCGTGACCCAAATCTCTGCATTCTGCGTGGGCAACGGGAGAGTGGCAGACCCTGGCAGGCCCTGAATGCCCGCACGGCCACAGGCGCGGCACAGCCACCCCGGCCCCCACACTGGAGCAGCAGAGTCGGCTTGAGGCCAGCAGAGCACCTGCAGCCCCAAACCCGGCTCCTGGAGCACGTGTGTGGCGTGCCTGGCCCCGGGTCACCCCTCAGGTCTTAGCTGTCCCCTGTCCTGTCTGCCCGGTAGTCCGGGCTGGGTGGGGCTGCCCGTTTCTGGACTTCCCCTGCCCCCCGCCAGGCGTATCATTTCGAACCACGATTCTCCATCCGTCTGCCCTATTGGACTGGGGCTGGGGAGCAGGGGGAGGTCCACCGTGCACAGACCCGGCCCACGGGGGCTGCGCCCGGCAGCGGGGGATGGAAAACGGAGGCTGTACAGGATGGCTGGGCAGGACCCGGGAGGACGTGCAGAGAGAGGTGGGATGGGGGCCAGGCCTCTCCATCCAGTTCTCTGAGCGGCCTTCTGCTCAGGTAGGAAGGGGACACCTGACGGCTCTGCCTGGCTGACCAGGAGCCCTGAGCTGCTTCCGTGGTGACGAAACCAGGCGATGTGGTCAGAGCCACCGGTGGAAGCATGACTGGGGCTTTGGGCAGACGAGATCTCCATGCGATGCCACGGAGAGAGTGGCAGGGAGCTCATCACAGTGACGGGGGCCTGGGTTCCTGTGGGTGGCGGGCACCCCAGCACCCCAGACAATCCCATTAGGTCCGTGGGGATGAGTGACAGGAAGGAGCAGGAGTGGCCCTCTGGTTGGACTGGGCCTTGAGGGTCACGGCCTCCAGTGCCCTGAACCCCTCTGGGGGGACTGAGCCAGGTCGGTGGGGACCAGTCAGACCCGAAACCTCCGCGCAGCAGTGCGGGGCTGGCTCACCTGCCCTCTGCTGCCCAGGGCGGGCACCCACGACCCACTTCCCGTCTGATAGCCATCAGCCCAGCCTGGGAGGAGGTTTCCCTGGGCCGGCTGACGCAGACTCCTGGGGTGGAATCTCTGCTTTACAGGGGACCTCTGCCGAGGGCTCAGGTAGGACCGTGGTCTCTGGGGGACGGAGGTGGTGTCTGTTATTTCACCTGAAACTCCTGCAGAGTCAGGCAAACCTCAAGGAGACCCCCAGGGGGACCTGGGCCCTTCTGCCGAGGCTCCACAGGCGCTGCGGGGCTACTCAGCCATGCTCCGCAGAGGCAGCCGGGCAGCCCCGTCTGAACCACGTTTGCCTGTCGAAACGTGACTCTCCATTCCTGCCTGGTTCTTTGCACAGCAGCAGGTGTTGGGCGGCACTCGGTGGGCCTCTCCCGGGGCCGGGCCGTGCCCCTCCTGTCTCCCTTGCTCTCGACGCCCAGCTCACCTCCTGACAACTTCAGCCCCTCCCGCGGCCCCTCACCCTTCCCCGGGGGCCTGCTCTTCCACGGTCCTGCACACTCAGGCCTGGGGCCTCCCAACCTCCTTGCACTCTGACTCCAGCCTGCCAGCCCCCCCAGGGCACCCCAGGCAGTCGGCTCGAACTCCCCAACTCGTTCCTCTGACTCCTCCCCAAATCCCCAAGGGTGACCTCACCTCTCGTGTCACAGGGAACACAGAAGCCACTGTCCCTTCCCTCCACCAAACCTGTGCCCAACCCACCCCGACCTCTGCACCTTCCCCCCAGGATGGACAGGCCCACCCAGGCGGCCTCTCCCTGAGCTCTGGGGGGAGATGCTGCCTGTGCCAGCTGCCGCCAGCCGTCCCGGCCCCTCAGAGGAGCTGAGCTCCCCGTCTGGAAGATGCTTCTCTGACATGTGACTCCTCTGGCCGCCCGTCTCCCCCGTCCCTCCAGAGCAGAAGTTCTTCAAAGAACCCCCCACCCTCCGTCTCACTCCTCAGCCCACTGCCACGGCCTGTGCCCCCCACACCCTGAAACTGCGCCCAGATGCCCCGGGGACCTCCTGGCCAATGACCCGTGGCCGTATCTCACCCTTCCCCGCGGCCCCTCCTGCCGAGCCGCGTCACCCGAGGCCGTCACCTGCGGGTGCTGTCCAGGGGCTGGAGCCCGACAACCTGCTACCTTCGGTCCGGTGATGTCACTTCCTAGCTCCATGAACCCCGCCTCTCTGAGCCTCGGTTTCCTCATGTGTGAAATGGAGATAACGATAGCATCTGCCTCATAGGTCCGTCCTGAGAATTAAACAACCACGAACAGAACTAAGTTCCCGGCACGTTGTAAGCGCCGCTCCGTGAAAGTGAGCCGTTAGAGCCCTTCCTTCTTCCAGCTCGCTCCTTCCCCACCGGAGTCCAGCTCCCCCACCTCTCACCCAGGGGGCCCCCGGCCTCCCCACCCGGCCCCCAGCCGTCCCGAGCCTTCCCGTTCTCCCCACGGCGTGACGCTGAGCGTCCTGGGACCCAGACCTCCCCACACCACCCTTCCGCTGCCCTGAGCACGAAGCCCCAACCTATGCCAGAAACGAGCCTGCTCTGGGCGTGTGTCGGGGCCGCCTGGCTCCCCGTGGGGCAGGGGCACCACCTCCTCCTGCAGGGGCTGCCCTCCTAGATTTCCTCCATCCCCTCTGGCCGCTGCCTCCCAGGTCCTCTGTGGACTCACCGTGAATGTCCCTCTCTCAGCCCCTCTGCAAGCCCTGCCCGACCCTGCTCCAGCGCAGACGGGGACCCAGACCCTCGCAGCGCAGCCCCGAGTAGTCGCCACCCAGCAGCCTGGCCCAGCCCGAAACCAGGGAGTCACCCCTCTCCTCGCTTCCCTGCCCTCATCCCTCAGACTCCTCCTGACCCTCCCCCAACACCCAGGGGGTGCAGCCCGGCCTCCAGCAGGGGCAAGTCCCGCCGTGTGGGCCGAGGCCCAGCCATGCGGCCATCGGACCGAAGAGAGAAGGGCCACCTGAGCTCCGTCTGCCACCAAGCAGGAGCAAAGTGCCGAGGAGAACCTTCCGAAGCCCATGGGGTGAACCACGGGCCTTCGCCTTGGGAATTCAGCATCGCGAGGGGCTGTCAGGAGATGTGCTTCTCAGAGCGTGCGCTCGCGTGGGGGTGGTCAGCCACGTGCCAGGCCGCCAGGCAGAGCCTGGTCTTTCCAGTGCGCCTTTACCTGGCCACCCGCCAGGACTGGGCCACGCCAGGCAGGGTGGGCCCAGAGGGTCAGGGCTGTCCCGGGGACGGCAGGTGAGGTCCCGCTGGGCGGCCTGGGTGGGCGCAGGGTCAGGCTCCCCACCTGTCAGAGGGGTCCTTTCACCTGTCTCCACGCTGCCCACCCCATACTTCCTTGACAAGAACAGGAGATACCCTGAAACTGCTCTTTTCTCCTGTTTCGCTGATCTCAAGTACTAGAAAGTGATGGATGAATAAGTCTGTGGTTTTCTGTGGAGGTTCCACGTCAGATAAAGATCCTTCCGACGCCCGCCCCCAGCACCGCCCCCGGCCCGGGGTTGTGGGCACGCTGCCACCACGCATATAAGGCGGGAGGCTGCTGCCGACTCTTCAGACCCCACCGAGGACCGGGACAAGACAGAATGCGCCCTGCCAGCCTCGCCGTCCTGCACCCGCACCTGCTGCTGCTCCTGGTCACCCTCGGACCGCACGCTCCCCAGGCCCAGGGGCGGGCCCTGAAGACGGCCGATCCTCGTTGCGAGGGGATAATCTTAGAAATCATGGGAGACAAAGACAAGCTGACTTTGTCTCGTCAAGTGGGTAGCTGGGTGAGGTTGGCCGGGGCGGGGAGAGGCCGTGGGTGCCTCAGCCACAGGCCTCACGGGCTCTCCCTCCCTCTGCTCCCGCAGGACGCCCTCCACCTCGACCCAGAGGACCAGCAGCTCCTGAGGGTAAGAGCTCAGCCTTGCACTTGGATCCCAGTCTACTTCCTGCCTGGGTGACCTCGGCCATGTCATTCCACCTTACCTAGCCTCAGTTTTCTTATCTGTAAAATGGGGTTCACAATGCCTGTCTCTGTGGGGTTGTCATGACAATCAAATGACACAGTGGGCATGACATTCCCGGACCAGCATCTGGCACTTAACATGTGCTTGACACGTGGCCTCGGCCATGGCTATAATAATTAAAACGATGTTTTTAAAATTACAAAATGAAAAGGCAGCTCTAGGTAAATAACACCAAAAGCCTCGAGCTCAGTTTTGGTTGCGCACGCTCTGGACTGACAGACTGAAATTTCTGCCAAGATGTACCTGCTTCCTTCCTTTCCTTTAAAACTCGGGTTTATGTTCCCTCCATCGCCGGCCCTGGCGTCACCGTCTGCTGTCGTGTCTCAAAGTTCCGGCGGCTGCAACAGCTGCGTCTGCCTTTGTCTGTACAACCCTTCCTGGGTCAAACGAGCAGTCGAAGGCTTTGCTGAGTCCGTCGCCACTTGTATTTTCCCTCTTCTGGGCACCCCGTCCACGCTGGGCTCTCTGTGGCTTTCTTCCCTATTTCTGGGAGCCTCACTATCTGACCTCCAGGCTGCGATGCTGCCTTGGCCAACCCCTGCCTTTGCACAGCATCTTTGGGGAGCTATTTCTTCACCAAGTGCAGAAAGGTCCGCCAGGCCCCCCGTGTAGCTCCCGCGGCCTGGGGGACCGGGACTCAGCAGAGCAGGCCCTGCTGGGTGTGCACACACTTCTGGGCCTGTGCCCTTCGGGGCAGCTCTGGGACCCACCCGGGGCGAGAAGGGGACTGGGAGGGGGTTGTCCAAGGATGTCGCAGACAGTAGGCTTGGAAAACCACAGAAAAGACTTCAGCCCGGTCACGGGAAGGACACTCCCTAACCTTCCCCCCTTCGTGCCTTCCTTGGCCCCTCAGCAAGACAACCTTCTGAGGCCAAACCTGGATGCCTTCCTGAAAGCTGTCGAGAATTTCCAGGAGACAGGATTGGGAATCAAGAAAAATCTTCAGGTGTGTGCAGCTATTGATGGTTTTGGGGATCCCTGCTTGCGCCCTGCCCTGTGTCTGGGGAGGAGGGCAGGAGGGCCTCCTTTCTTTCCAGGGGAGTCTCTGACTGTCTGCTCTGGTCTGTCCCGCAGGGACTCCAGGCATGCCTGCCGGTGAGCACGGCCACACCCTCGGTAAGCTGTGCCCCCATGCCCGCAGGTGTGCCCTGAGCCATGGCCCGCCGGTCGTCCCTCCGCAGCCGGGACCCGCCTAAGGTCGCCTTCTTGGTTTCTCCACAGGCAAACCCCATCCAGATCAAGGAGGGTGACTGGGACGACTTCTGGAGCAAACTGAGCCCCTATCTGAGAACCTTCGATGAATTTCTGGGGTCCGAGGGCAGACGCTGAGCCCCGGATCCTCGGGCCGAGGTCCAGCTCCCGCCGGGCGGTCTCAGCACAGGGTCTCGGGACACTGGAAACAGCAGACGCCGGACGCCTTTACGCAGCCCGGCTCCAGAAGCGTTTCATGTTCTCCCGTGGCGTCGAGTGAATCGTCAACGATCTCATTTCTGAGACGTGAGGCTCCCCTTTGGCCTTGCGCGACTGTGTTCTCATTCTCACCCCTCGGAGGCTATTTATGTATTTATTTATTTATTACCTGCTGCAATGTGAAGTGTATTTATTTTAGTGGCGGAGCCATGTCCTGCTCCTTCTGGAAAAATCTCAGAAGGGGACTGAGGGGCGTGTCCATCTGTGCCCCAGGTGTCGTGCTGGTCCCAGGCACTGTGACAATAAACTGGACTCGAATGGCTGCTTGTGGCCGGTGTCTCAATCCGACTCAGGTCTCGTGACCATTTTAGAGGAGACTGTGTGCCGTGACCGTCTGTGTCCTGAGGCAGCACTGTGGACACCGTCTAGGGAAGGTCACCCTCTCACACCGCCCTCCGGCCACCCCCTGCCCAGAAAGGTCACTGTCACCCCATAGAGCTCTGACCCTGTCCCTCCCTGTCCTGAGCATTTGCCTGTGGTACTTAACTCAGTTCTCACCCCACCAGAAGTGTGTTATCTCTGCTCGTGGACAATGAGGCTCAGGGTGGGATGGCCACTGCCTAAGGCCACACAGCCAGTAAGTGGTGCCGCGAGGGCCTGCGTTCAGGTCCCCCAGGGCCCGGGACGCCCCAACCCCGTGGCGCGCCTACCCCTAGCAGTCCTGCCGGAAACTGCTGCGGCATCTCCCCGCTCTCCCCAGGGCCAAGGTCAACAGCACAGGTCCCGACCTCCACAACAAAGCAGGCTCTGGTGACACGGGTCACCCAGACCTGGTGACTCCCCCCCTCAGGACTCTCCACGCCTGGCGTCTCCACCCCAGTCCGGGCCCACCTTCTCGCCCGATGATCTAGCAGCCCTGCAAGCCTCCCAGCCGGCCCGGCAATCTGTGTTCTCCTGGGGAGTCAGACTGAGTTCTCGAAAATGCAAGTCTCGGGCCAGGTGCGGCAGCTCACGTCTGTAATCTTAGCACTCTGGGAGGCCGAGGCGGGAAGATTGCTTGAGGTCAGGAGTTCAAGACCAGCCTGAGCAAGAGCAAGACCCTGTCTCTACTAAAAATAGAAGAAAAAAAAGAATTAGCCAGTCAACTAAAAATAGAAATGAAAAATTAGCCTGGCATGGTGGCTCATGCCTGTAGTCTCAGCTACTCCGGAGGCTGAGGCAGGAGGATCATTTGAGCCCAGGAGTTTGAGGTTGCTGTGAGCTAGGCTGACGCCACAGCACTCACTCTAGCCCAGGCAACAAAGCGAGACTCTGTCTCCAAAAAAAAATGCAATTCTGACCATGTTGGTCTGATCCTTAATCCCGCAATCCGTGGGGTCTTCTCGACCTCGTGCGTATCCTCAGTACAGCAACCCAGGCCTACCGCCACCTGCTGCTTATGTTTCCCCCAGGGCTGGGGGCTTCCTGGGTGAACCACACACCTTTCTTCCCTGTCACCTTAGCCCGGCCTGCCCTCGCCCTGACTCGGCACGACGAGCTCTTACCTCAGAGACCAACTCAAACGCCGCCTCCTCCAGACGGTCCACCCTGTTCCAGGATGGGGCTCTTCTCCGTAACAAGCGGGAAAGCAGGGACTCGCTGGACAGACAGCCGGCGTGGCCCTGGGTGGCACAGACCGGCCTGCAGGCTGGGACATGGCTGAATGTGGCTTCAGGCTGCGCCGACACTGCAGCCCCAGCGCCCCTCCCCACAGGTGCGCCTGCTCCAGGCCGCGAGGGGAGGAGGGGCGGGGGCCTTCCTCCCTCCGTGGGGAGGAGCGACGCCGCCCTCCCTGGCTCCTCACAGCCCCATAAAGGCTTCAGGGGCTGACGCCAGATGCCGGGGTTCTGACCCCCTTTTTTCTGCTTTCCTCCTGGATCCGCCTCCCCAGCGGTTACGAGTGAGGAACAGCCCAGCTGCTCCCCAGCTGCTCCACTGGGACAGCAGGCGGTGGGACTAGCCCAGAAATACATTCCTCTAAATTTCTCCTGATATACCGTTATGTTCCCACAAAAATAACTCTCTTCTCCCCCTGCCCCACCACGCCCCAGACCGGCTCTCGGAGGCCATGGTGGGGTCAGGGGTGTTCGCTGTTGGCCGCTGCCCTGGGAGGTGAAGGGGTGCCGTGGCCCCAGAGTGCACTCAGAGGAGCCGGGCTGGGGGCATGTGGTTTCCCAGTTGCTGCACCCTCCCACCCACACCTGGTGGTTGGGCCCATTTTCATCCAGGGCTGAGGCAACTTTTGTGCCCTCCATGTTCCTGGATGACCCGCTGCCTGTCACCTCCTCTGCACTCCCTGGAGAGTGGCCAGCAGCCTCCCCGCGCCAGTCCTGTGACGACCGACGGCTGTCTTGGGCAGGGATTGGAGGCCGGGTCAGACACATCTGGTCTGGGAGGTCAGACGGACAGGACCGTGGCAGGAGCCGGGTGACAGGTGCAGGTGACATATTTGAGAGGGGAGTGGCCTTTTCAGGTTTTCAGGGGCTCATCATTGCCCTTCGTCTGGGGTAGTGCAGCCCAGAGCCAGGTTGGAACCAGGGATGACACCAGCCCGGCCCACACAGGCTCAGCCTTGACTCCAGACCTCAGACCGGGCCCAGGGCCAGCCCAGCCTGGCCAGAGCACAGAGCGATTGGTGGTCAGTTCCAGGTCAGGTCGGGAGAATTTCTATGTGCTTCAGATGAAAGTTTTTGTTCTCTCAAAGTTCGTGTGTTGAAATCTAATCCCCAGTGTGACGGTATTGGGATGCGGGGCCTTGGGAGGTGATTAGGTCATGAGAGCAGAGGCCTCATGGATGGGTCAGGGCCTTTATAAAGGAGCCCCCTGGGCCAGGCACGGTGGCTCGTGCCTGTAACCCTAGCACTTTGGGAGTTCGAGGCCGGAGGATAGCTTGAGCTCAGGAGTTCAAGACCAGCCTGAGCAAGAGCGAGACCTCATCTCAACTAAAAGAAAAAATTAGCCAGGCATGGTAGTGCACGCCTGTAGTCCCAGCTCCTTGGGAGGCTGAGGCAAGAGAATAGCTTGAGCCCAGGAGTTTGAGGTTGCTGTGAGCTTGGGCAACAGAGTGAGACTCTGTCTCAAAAAAAAAAGGTCCCAGCCGCATGTGGCCTATAGTCCCAACTACTTGGTTGGCTGAGGCACTTGAAGCCCAGAGTTCAAGGCTATAGTGCACTGACTGCACCTCTGAATAGCCACTGCACTCCAGCCTGGGCAACATAGCAAGACCCCATCTCAACAAACAAACAAATCCCCCCCAAAACAAGAGCTCCCCTGTCCCTTCTGCCATGTGAAGACAATTAAGGAAGCAGCCCTCATCAGTCACCAAACATGTCGGCACCTTGATCTTGGACTTCCAGCCTCCAGAACTGTGAGAAATAAATTTCTGTTGTTTATATGCCACCCAGCCTAAGGTATTTTGTTATGGCAGCTTGAATGGACTAAGACAGCACCTGCTGCTCAGCCACGCCAGGGGGAGGCTGCTGGTACCCGGCCCAGTGGGGCCCCAGGGGCTCGCAGCTCCAGGCAGGTCTGTCAGTTTGATCCCTGTTTTCTCCCAGCAGCCCAGACTGTCCCTGAGCCAGGCCTATACGCTCAGTTCACACCAGGGGGCAGCAGATGGCCAGTCACAAGTCCCTGATGACCACTGGACCGAGGTCCCCTCCGTCCCACACCCCACGGGCCTCCTCAGCAGGAAGGCAGCTCACATCAGTCGGCCAGGAATTTTATTTTTCATTTTAACTTTAGAAGTACTATAGTTTTTCTTTGGGAGGGCAAGATGGGAGAATATATGCGCTTTTCACTGAAAAACTTAGAAATGGGAAATTGTCACAGAGGCAAGTGCCTGGGGATGGCGAAATGCAGAGAGGCGCGCTCCCCCCCACCCCCGCCCTGCACGATGCAAAATTCTGCTCCAGAAAGGGGCTCTGCTCCTCCCAGCCCGGCCTCGAGCCCCCTTTGACTCCGAGGAGCCAACGCCCTGAGGATCCCAGGCTTCCCGGCTAGGGCGGGCATCGGTGCGACTCTGGGTCAGGCCTCTTAGGGCATTTTGGCCGAGTCCAGCCAGCCCAGCACAGCACGGCGGGGGTCGTTGCAGACGGCCGTGGACGGGTGCGTGGGTCGCCCTGGAGGAGCTCGAGCGAGCAGCAGTTCATCAGGCAGAGGCGGGTGGGAAAGAGAAAGGAGGGAGGCGGGTGCACGGGAGGGAAGGGCATGGAGGTCTAAGAGCACAGGGTAGACCGAGGCACACGAGAGTCTGAGCAGCTGAGAGGGCCAGAGTGTGCAGGCTGGGCCCTCCCCCATCCCTCCTCCCTGGTTCCAGCCAGCCCAGCCCCACTGGACAACCGCGGTCTGCAGTCTGCGGGGTGGGAGTGCGGGGAGGGGGAAGGAGGGAGGGGGCCGGGGCAGACCCCGTGTGTCCAGCACCCACAGGAGGGGGCCGGGGCTGAGGCGGAGGGGCGCTGGAGGAGCCAGGGCCAGCCCAGCAGAGGGGTCCTGAGCCCAGGAGGATGGGGCCCCGTGTGGGGAGCAAGGCAGAGGCGGAGGTGGTGCGGGCCAGGGTCGAGGCCAGAGGGAGTTCTCAGGGGCGGGGGCTGGAGGTGCTCAATTCTCCCCTTGATAACCTCAGGTCGAGCTGGTGGAGGTGGAGATGAACCAGGCAAAGCTGCCGTTGCCCTCCTGGACCGAGAAGGGGCTCAGAGAATGCCCAGAGTGACCCGACGGAGCGTGTGATCACCCCACTGTTCAGACAGAGACTGAGGCTCGGAGAAACTAAAGCAGGCGACCCCGGAGCTCTGAATCAGAAAGCAACAGCGGCCCAGCCAGTGGCCACTGGGCACGAGAAGCCTTTAGTCTGACCCGGGGCCCACCTGGGTCTCCCCGGACGGGGCCAGGACTGCAGCGGTGACTTCTGGCTCTGGCCAGAGTGCATGGCACAGCGTCGGAACCTCGCTGCGCACTGCGTCCTCCTAACCACCCCCACGCCTCCCGCCAACGGCCTCTGTGTGCCCACCCTCCTGTCCCCCCCAGCACCTCCCACCCCAGGGGCTTAGATCCGGAGCAGGGGCCCTCTGTGCTCCTCTCCCTGTCCCCCGTGCCTCCCAGAGCTCTGGGGCTGGACACTGGCTCACGGCACCCAGAGGGAGGCCAGTCGGCCGGGGGTCTCCTTGCCCTCCCCCTTTCAGGAGCTCATGCTGCTGTCCTGATCCCAGGGCCGGCCGGGGCCCTCCTGAGCATGTGTGACAAGGACATCGTCCACCCTGCAGAGGACCATGAGCCTTGAATCAGGGAGGGCCCAGGCCCACCCACAGACGGTGGGTGCCCAGTAACGTGACCCCCGCCGCCCCCAGGCTGAGGGCCAGACACAGGGATGCTCGTTTCGGCAAGGCGTGGCCCTGGGCCCTGGCAGCCTGGGACCAGCCCCTCCCAGCCGGGACCGGGCAGGACTGGGACTGCGGCCCCCATCCCGGGGACCCAATCGGCCTTTCCCAGGAGAATCTGGGCGGCTCAGCCCCTTCTCCGTCAGCCAAGCGCGAGCACCGGGCTGCAGACGGCGTTCGCCTCCTGGGGCCGAGCGTGGGAGGTGTCGGGGCCCTGGTCGAGGGGGGTCTGCACAGGCACACGCGTCATCAAGGAACCCTAAATCCACGCCCACTCCTAGGGCGTGAGAAGGCTCAGGAGACTGGTCCAGACCCTGTCTTGACAGAGAGGGAGACTGAGGCTCAGGGGAGGCACCCAGAGGGCCAAACCGAAAGTCAAAGCGGAAGCATCCCCTGCAGCCCAGCACCCGCAGGGGAGCACCCGCACGTGCAAATCTCCAGCAGCCTGCGGATGTAGGACCCCGTCCCCTCGTGGAGACGAGCCCACTGCGGCTCCGAGGTGGCAGACACAGCCCGGGGTGCACAGCAAGGTGGGCTCACCCAGACAGGGCCTGGGAAGGGCTGAAGGAGTCCCGGAAGATCCAGAAAAGTCTTGGAGGAAGCTCATTCCAGAACCACTTGTCCTGCCGAGAACAGACATCTTGCATCTGCCACCTCGCTCTGGCCATCAGCTCCGGGGGTGGGGGGGTGCGGGAGCTGAGCAAGGGTCTGGAGCTCCCACCCAGCACCTTGGCCCAGACTCCAGTCCAGACAGTGGAGGCAGTCAGGGCCCCTCAGGACTTCAGAAGTCATAAAAGCTTCTGGTCTCATGATTTCTCTATTTATTTACTTATTTTCTTATTTATTTATTGAGATAGGGTCTCACTATATTGCCCGGGCTAGAGTGCCATGGCATCAGCCTAGCACACTGCAACCTCAACCTCCTGGGCTCAAGCGATCCTACTGCCTCAGCCTCCCAAGTAGCTGGGACAACAGGCATGCGCCACCGTGCCCGGCTAATTTTTCTGTTTTTTGTAGAGACAGTACCTCACTATTGCCCAGGCCAGTCTCAAACTCCTGGCCTCAAGCGATCTTCCCTCCTCAACCTCCCAAAGTGCTAGGATTACAGGTATGAGCCGCCATGCCCAGCCCTCCTTTTAATTTTTAATGCAGCTGGCAACGGCTCTTCCCAAGGAGGCAGACAAAGGCAGTGGCCCTTCTGGGTACCTGCTACCCTCCCCACAGGGGTGGGGTGAGGCTCAGAGCAGAGAATCCAGGGTGGGAGTGTGTTCCCAGCCCTTGAAGGAGCACACAGAGCAAGCAGAAGGCCAGGGAGGAGACGGCGTTGTGGGGGGCAGGCGTGGTGCACCCATGGGGGTGTCTGTGTCCTCCAAAGATTCATCTGCCCGAGTGTACGCAGTGTGGCTGCAGGTTCCGGGGGAACGGTGAGGGAGCCCCAGGGACAGGGATAAGCAAAGAGGTCTGAAAGTTGGCACCGCTGGGCACTACCCTGCCCGGCCCTCTCTGTGCAGCTACTCTGGGGCTGGGAGCCGCCTCTTCACCAGTGACTTCCAAATGTCTGGGGCCTCGACCTCCGGAGCCACGTGGCCACAACTGACTGAGTCTTCCTGGAGGTCCCTGGCCTCTCACACTTGCCATGTCCAGTCCAATCTGGGCAGACCTCCCAAACCTCTCTGCTCCCTTGGGCACCTCCATGGCCGCACACGGCCCTGATGTCCACGCAGCTGCCTGAGCGCTGGAGACGCCTCACTCACCTCCTGCCCACGGCCTCACCCCAGGCCCTGCCATGCCGCCTCTTAACCTGCTTAACTCGCATTTCCTGGGCCCTCCCGTGGTCCATTCCCGTGGGTGTCTCGGTTGGCATCCTTAACACTGAGTCTGGGCCTTGTGCTCTGTGTCCCCAGCCCCTACCAGGCGTGCTCCTTCGCAGCTGCCCTGGGGGGACAGGGAAGCTCGGCTCGCTTCTCTGCTGGTCCGGCCGGGCGATCAGCCTCTCCTAATGTTCTGACCCCCAGACAGTAGAAAACACCAGGGTAGCAGGAACGGACATCAGTTCCAATTCAGGCTCTGCAGTCACCTGTTGTGTCCTCTTCAGGGGCGGGCAGCACAAGGGAGGACCAGCCGAGGTGCCCGTGCGGGGCCCGCAGGACCTGAGGGACTTTGAGGCCCATTTCCCTCCCTGCGTGGTGACTTCCTCTTGTGGCAGGGTCCTGGGGCAGCACAGGCCTGTTTCCCCCAGAGCTGTGGGAGGGACATGCACAGGACTCTCCTCCCAGAGGGTTTTCTCTGGCCCTGCAGGAACGGGGCCAACATGGGGTCAGACCGGCCCCGCCCCGCCCCCTGGAGCCGTGTGGAGCCCCTGAGTCAGCGTGGCCGGCTGTGCTGTCTACAGCCGCTTCTTCTGCGCGGTGCAATCTAGGAATGCCTGCCCGTGTCACGGCCTCAGCCTTGTTGTCATCTTTCCAAGAGGAAGATGTGCGGCCGCCCACAGACCTCCTCACCAAACCCGTGGATCTCTGCCCCGTGAGTGCCGCGCTGCCAGGAGGCTCCCTCCCTGCGCCGGCCCTGTCCTCCCAGGACCTCGGCCACTGGCCAGCTATGGGATACTCGCCCGGCTATCGGGACCCGGCCCTCAAACGCAGATGTGCTGGCCCTCAGCCCTTCTTCCTGCATAAGCCTCCGTGGCCTCAGCCGTCACGTGGACATGGGCCACTCCCAGGTCTGTCTCCTGCGCCTCTGAGCTCAGGAACTTCCTGTGAGCCCTCAGACCTGACGACCTGCTCCTCTGTTGTCTGGTCCCCGTCTTAGTCACCTGGACAGTGAGTCTGGCTCCTCTTACTCACATGCAAAAGCACACTTTGGTGGTGGGGGGTGAGTCCATTGATCTCGCTCCTCCATCAGTGGGGCTCCAAAGTCCATGAAAGCGGGACCCTGACCGTTATTCATCATCCTCGTAGCCCCTCCCTGCTGGGAACCTGGCAGGTGCTCAGTAATACGGACGGAATGAGTGACTTCACTACATCACCGGTCCTTTCTAGAGTCTATACCTAACTCTCCCTGGAATGTGCCTCTCTTCATTACGTGTGCCCCTAAAAGCCCGGGCCTCTCTACGCCTGTCCTCTCCTGTCCCCTCCCCTCCCTGTCCCCCACAACCCGACTTGCCACCTGACACCCACCTGCCCTTTCAGCCCGGGCCGGCAGGCAGCATCTCTGGAGAAGCTCTCTGGTTCCCTGGGCCCCCCAAGCTGGGGGAGGCTGTTCCTTGGGACCCCTTGGCTCTGAGCTCCCCATCCCGGCCTGGCCCACGCCGGGGGAGCATCCGTGGCAGCGTCTCCGCGCAAAGGGAAAGCCTCGGGGGCCAGACGTGAGGGCCGATGGGAGGGTCCCGTCTACCTTCTCCCGGCACGGGGCCTGGCGCAGATTGGAAAGGCTTGTTGAGTAACGTCTGGGCTGTGACGAATCACTTCCAGGGAAGAAAGTGACTTTCCATCCCAGACAACCATGGCAGCTCTCTGCCTCCCTGGCCACCAGCATAGCCGCTGCCTTACGGCTCCTCTCCCCGCCCTCCGGCCTCTGAGGTGCTGCTGACACAGACCCCCACTCTGTGTGGCCTCAACATGTCACACCGTGTCCCCTTCTCCTTCTGAGAGCTCCTAGAAGGAGGTGAGCACGGGCCTCACGAAAAAGGTGGAGGAAGGGCTGGGATCTGCCCACATCATTGTCCCACCCCCAGCCTGGCTACCTGGGAATGTTCCGCCAGGCTCAGAGGGGCAGGGCTGACCTCACGGTGGGCTCCAGATCCTGGCGGGGATGCCAGGGAGGTCTGCGGGACGAGGGTCTGACTTCCCCATGCAACGGCAGCAAAACTCCCACCGTGATGAAGCTTGCCAGGGCCAGGGGCTCCGACCACGGTGCTCGGGCCTGACTTCCACGTGCTGTGTGCGGGCTCACCCACCCGTGCCCAGTGGGACGTTCTTGCCTGTGTCCGAGGCCGCTGTTCTAGGCTGAGTCAAACTCTGGGCCCAGAAACGCCACACCCAGTGCTGGGAGCTTCTCTGGTATCAGAGGGGCAGCTTCAGAGGCCGGGAGCCTTTCGTGAAGCAGATGGCAGCAATCAGGACCTGTGTGGACGTATCTCGTGTGAAGCACCCTCCCCCCCAAGACCCAGGTGCAGGTAGAGGTGCCTGATCACGCCGGCACACGTCCTCAGAAATGTGCACTGTGGGTCCACACGCCTGCAGCCACGGAGCTCCCGGCACAGGGCGGCTTGAGCGAGATCCCTTGTGCAAGACGAACTCACGCTGTCCCCTACAAACTCCGTTGTGAAAAGCAAACACTCGACCAGGCCCCTCAAGAGCCTGTGGCTTTTTCAGATAACAACTTCTACTTCCATGGAAAGGACTCTGGAGCTTGCGAGGGGTGGGAGCTGGGGCTGCGCAGGAAAGGAGGCCGGGAAGACCCTGCTCGGGAAACCGGCCTCCCCCGAAGAAGCTCCCGCTGCCAGCGATAGGAAGGGGGCGGTGCCCGCCCCAGAGGGGCAGCCCTCCCTGCAGAGGGAGGCAAGGATCCTGTGACTACAGGGAAGCGTCACTTAGCCAGGTGGCCCCAGAGCCAGGACTCAAATCCAGGGTCCTGGCTGGCCCCAGCCGAGAGCCCTGACCCTCCTCTGCAGCTGCTGACTGTGGCTCGTCTCGCTGGCCGGGAGTGCACGTAGCTCTCACTCCCTCTGCTCACGGGGCAGGGGTCCCTGGTCCGGCTGCCGGCTGCTCTGGGTCCCTGGTGGGCACCCACTTGAACCGTCACAGGACTGTGACATGTGGCCGGACCCTGCCCAAGGGGACAGCAGGCAGGTGTGCGTGAGCTCCCCTCGCACGCAGGTCTCCCTCGGTGGCCGGAGAGGAAGGCTCATGGCGGAGAAGGCGGCTGTTGCATTTGGAGTTGGGGGGCACGCCGCCTGCTGTCAGGCCTCCCGGGCCTCAGGGAGGGTGGGGAGCGCAGTCCAGCGTCTCCCAAGCCCCCCCAGCCATGCCGGGCCAGGAAGTGCAAGCTGTGCCCAGAGGCCACACAGAGGCGGGGGCGGCCCGGGGCCACTGGATCTGCCCGGGGAGGCCGGAGGGCCCTGCAGGAGGTGGCACCTGGGCCCTGTGTTCATGGAAAGGCTCATTAGCGAAAACCCCCGGCGACCACCTGGGGGAAAGGCTCCCGTTACCATGTGTGGCTGATAAGGGCCAGGAGATTCCACAGCTCAGGTAGTTCCCCCGCCCCCCTGGCGTTTTGTGGTCACCATTAATCATTTCCTCTGTGCATATAAGAGCTCTTCTGCCAGTGAGCCCAGCACACGGAGAGAAAGGCTAAAGTTCTCAGGAGGATGTGGCTGCAGAACTTGCTGCTCCTGGGCACTGTGGTCGGCAGCCTCTCCGCACCCACCCGCCAGCCCAGCACTGCCACCCGGCCCTGGAGGCACGTGGACGCCATCAAGGAGGCCCTGAGCCTGCTCAGCCAGAGCAACGACACTGAGGACACGGACGCCGGGCTGGTGAGTGAGGGGCGCTGGCCCTGCGCGGCCACCTGCTGTCCCTGGGCTGGCCCTGCCCAGCTCCCTAACGTGACACTTCCTTTGCTACAGAGTGAAGCAGAAGTCGTCTCTGAAATGTTCGACCCCCAGGTAAGACGCTCACCCTCTGACCCTGCGCCCAGGAGCCTCTGCCCATTTTAGATGCCCCCGCAGGGTGTCCACTTCCTCCCCAGCCAGCCACTGCCAGGAGAAAGGGCCGTGACTGGGCGCTCGAGAGGCCGCTGGCCTTGCCCCGTGGCGGTCCCTGAGCAGCCGTGGGCAGACGCCGCGTTCTAGGGCCAGCGGTCACGGGGGACAGGTGGTCAAGTGAGGGCCACTTCTGGGGCAGGGGCTGTGGGTTTGGGACACTCAATGTGGCCTGGACCAAGCCCTGTGGAGACAGTGCCAACTACAGACGGGCACAGAGGGGTCTCAGGACAACCCTCGCGATGCCCCGCCCCGCCCCTTCTGCCTGGATGGTGGGTGAGCCTGAAGTCCTCCTGGCCTCTCCAGGGGCCAGGACCCCTGGAGGCATAGACGGAGGAGGGCAGACCCAGCCTCAGACTACTGGGAATCGGCCTGGGCCCTTCCCAAGCCCTGCTCCTGAGGGACGGGGAGGGGAGCAGGGAGGAGTGACGGAGGGTGTCCTGTGCCCACGGAGGGCGCTTGGCCGCAGCTCACCGAGGGACGGTCGTGTCTCACAGGAGCCAACGTGCCTGCAGACCCGCCTGGAGCTGTACAAGCAGAGCCTCCGCGGCAGCCTGGCCAGGCTCAGGGGTCCCCTGACCATGATGGGAAGCCACTACCAGCAGCATTGCCCGCCCACCCCGGTGAGCGCCTCCACGGGGCCCCAAGAGGATGTCTTAGTCAGGAGGGTGGGAAGGGGTGGGGAGAGACCTCTGGCTGTGGCTGTTCAGGACCCCAGAGGGTCTCCGTGTTAGCAGACGTGTCTGATCAGCCCACTGGGGGCGGGGGGGGGGGGACAGCAGCTCCTCCTCCTCCCTGGGAGTAGAAGCCTGGTGCTCTGAACCCCACTGCGCTTGCTGTTGTTGTCTTGGTCCCCAACGAGGTCAGCGGTGAGGCAAACCCCAGGAAACTCAGGGCCTGCGCAAGGGCCCGAGTGCCTCCTCCCAGCAAGACTTTCCCCTGGCCCCACGTGGGTGCCGGATTGCATGGAAGGGTGGGGCCCTACCTGGAACAGACGGGCCAGGCGCTCCTTCCCACAGGAAGAAGAGTGAGGCCCGTGGCCCCGACTCCTGCCCCTTCTCGGGCTGGGAGGTGGCCCCAGCCCAGCCGCTCCGCCCTGGCCTGCGACCGAAAGGCCGGGTCCAACCCCCGGAAGACCAGTCTCAGGCTGGCACCTGGTCAGGCCCTCGGGCCTGGCAGAGCTGGGCACGGCTTGGGCAACATGTGGGTGGCAGCGGTGTCACCTGACTGAGGGCAGTGGGCGGCCTCGAATGGCCTCCTGGCCCCCGAGTTCTAAGCGGCAGGACAGAAATGCCACCCCCTCGCCTGGACTCAAGTGGTTTTTCTTTTTCTTTTCTTTTTTTTTAAAGGAGACTTCCTGTGAAACCCAGATTATCACCTTCCAAAGTTTCAAGAAGAACGTGAAGGACTTTCTGTTTGTCGTCCCCTTTGACTGCTGGAAGCCAGTCCAGGAGTGAGGAGGGCCGGGTCGGGCCGTGCACAGCGCTGCTCCCTCCCGGAACGAGCCGGAAACTCAGCGTCTTCATGCCCCAGGGACCAAGGGGTGGCCGCAGCCACGAGGGGGGTGGCCTGGACCTGCCCAGGCCACACCGACCCTGCTAACGGGCACGGGAGAGAGATGGGGGATGTTTTATCCTAGCAGAGATCAGTGATATTTATTTATATATTTATATTTTTAAATATGTATTTATTTATTTATTTAAGCTCAGACTCCGTATTTATTCAAGATGTTTTACTACAATAATAAATTATTACAAGCCTGCTTTTATTTGTGTAGTGTTCTGGTTTATTTTCAACCATCAGCAAATGCTGGTGGGGTCCCACCTCCCGACGGGGGCGGGGAGGTGAGGGGCCGGGGCCTGCGGGGCGGGGCTGTCCCCAGGGCCAGGAGCAGAGGGGAGGTGACAGCCAGGCCCCAGGCAGCACTTCCCTCACCTGGGTGTGTGTCCGGGATGTGGAGGGCTCCGAGCCCAGAGAAGGACTTTCAGGCGCGCCAGGCGGAGCTTGCCCCGGAGAAAGGGCATCACCCTTCCTGGGCAGGCCTGAGGGGCGTCTCGGGCTGCACCTTCCACCCTGGCACCAGGAGAGACACCTGCGCCCCTCTGCGGCCTGGCCCCTTGCCGGGCGCCCTGCCCCTCACACTCAGGGCTTCAACCGTGACTCAGGTCGATCAGCAAACTAACTGTTCAGGGGAAAAAAACCAAACCACAGGGGCAGAGCTCAGCATATTTACCAAACTTTCCCCAAATGGGTGACCTTGATCTCTGAGCGTCAGAATGCAAGTTCATAACTTGTAGGTACGTGGCTCCAGTGTGGCATTTTTCTGAACTGGGTTTTATTTTTACATGAACTTTCGAATCCGATCAGGACCTTTCCCCTGAAGTCCACAGCCTTCAGGCTGAGAAAAGAGCAGCCTTCCTCCTCCTCCTCACTTTGACAGTGGAGGCGAAGGCCTCGTTCCTGGACGTGCTCCTCCGTGTTCCTTCCAGGTGTGTGGGGTGTCCTCAGGTCCTAGGTGGCAGCCTCATCTTGACAGGTGGCCTGGGGAGCTGGTCTGTGCAGCTTTGCCCGCCTGGGGTCCTTTGCGGCCGTGTCCCCCACCCCACCGGTGCCCGTGGACGGCGCAGTCCTGGCCACAGACTTGCCCCACGCTCAGGCAGAAAGGCCACGACTTCGGATCTGATTACAAATAAGACGTCTTGGACAGAGCCTGAATTTTGGCAGAGACCAGAATCCATCCAGTGTGTTGTCGTTGAAAATGCAGGAGAAGCACATCTTGCCGGCGATAAGGCGTCTCCGTCTTCCTTGCGAGCAGCGATGGCTGATAAGGTTTAGCGCTTCCTCACACTCACGTACATAGGTGCCCCCTGCACAGAGATGCTCCACGCCCAGGGCGCAGGTCGCTCCAAGCCACCTTTAAGCGCGACCATGCATCTGCTGTGCGTGCTCCTGGCTTGCGTGCTCTGGGGGCCAGAAAGCCACTCTGCCCCAGTGACGGTAGACACGGCATCTCCCTATGACAATCACACGGCCATCTGCGCCGAGATCCAGAAGGAGCTGTCGGCTGACAACAACATGTACCAGGTGAGTCCGGGTGTTCATCTGTGTTGTTTTGCTCTCAGTGGCCCTTTGCGTTTCTAACCAACTCCTCTCACCTCCAGGGCTCCTTCAACAGGCCCCAGAACACCAGTGAGGTAAGGTGGACTTTCCGATCCCATTCGAACCGGGAGAGAGGGATCGCCCCAGTCGGGCCAGGGAAGAGATGGGAGGAAAGACCCTGGAGTGAGAAATCCGGGAGAAAGCTACGAGTTTAAGGATGGAGCCTCTGGTTCAGCCGAAAGATGGACCAGCGGCCAGGTCCTGGGCTTTGCCAGGCTCTCTGGCCACCAGCCAACCGCAGCCCTGGGCCCAGGGACAGACCAGACACCCACAGCCTCCACTGAGTGGCCCACAAGGCCCACAGGTCTCGGGTGGGAGAACAGGGAAGGGCCCAAGCTTGGGTCCAGGGTTCCGTCCGGCCAGGGTGCCCGGGCTGGATGAGGCCGAGGGTGAGGGTGAGTCAGCCGGGGCCTGCTGTGCACAACCACGTCCCTCTGCCCCATCCTGTTTCGGGAGCTCTGCTATGGGGAGTTTGCAAAGACCTTCACCTCCACCCTGAAGGATCTTGTTACCAAATATGACAAGAAAGACCACCACATAAAAAAGATTTATAAGGACATGGAAGAACTCACCAGGATCTGCCTGAAGCTGACAGTAAGTTGCTGTTTGTTCTTAGGGGACCTGGGACGTCATTTCTCTGCACCACAGGCAAGGGCCCAGTGGGACAAAGGGCTTTTTTGGACTCCACCTGCCACGTGCAAGGCCTCACGTGTTACTCTTGGGCCACACGGGGGGCTGTTCCCTGGAACTGTCTCCAGTCCAGCAGAAGTCCATTCACTGGCATGGGGTGCGGTGGGGAGTGGAGAGTCTGGGTTCCTGGGAGTTCTGTCCATGTCTCCACCAGGCCCCCTCACAGGGGTCAGGGTGGGACAGGTCTGGGACAGAGATGGGAGCAGGGCTGGTCACCAACTCAGCCCGGGGAGGGGCTCGGGCAGCTGCCCAAGCTTGCTCTAGTGCGCCCGTCCCGGGGGGCCCGTGGTGGGGTTGGGCAGCAGTTTAAGAGACGTGTCTGGAGAGACAACCCTCTTTGCCCACTGCTGGCACAGCCCCGTGTGTGCCCACCCTGCTGTCCTCGTGTCCCTGTCCTGGCCAGCATGGGACGCGACCTCACCCTGCTCCCTCCCCCAGGCTCTGGATGCCTCAGGCTCTGGGCTCACCCTCCCTCGGACCCTTGTAGCTGGAAGGACAAGAGTTTGCTTTTACTTATCCATTTTATTCTGCTGAGAAGACGACTTAAACATGCATTTCTTATTTAGCCAACAGACTCACCCAAGAACTGTGCCATTGAGCAAAGTGATTTCTCCAAGTTCAAGGAAGCCTTAGAGAGTGTGATCATATCCATAGAAGGATGGAAATCGTGTAAGAGGATCACGCGCAGCCTCTGGGACCCCATCCTCTCCTGGGGTTAGAGCTGCAGGAAAGGAGACTGGAGGAGCCTCAGGAACAGTTTATTGCCGGGGTGCGGTGGGGGTTTGCTGGCCCTGGGCCTGCAGACAAGGCTGTGGGTGGGTGACGAGGGTGTGGTGCCTCCTAAGGACACATTTCTGTAACTGACACATCTGCTACTTCAATAAAACCCAGGGTGTGGGACGCCGGAGAGAGCGGTGGCGGGGTCCTGGGTGTGGGATGCTAGAGCCTCAGGGGGGCCCCAGTAGACTGGAAAGGGTGGGGTAATGGCGCCATCACTTGGCTCCTGACCTGGAGGCCCAGGGGTATCTCAGGAGTGGGGACCCCACCTCATCTGACCCTCTGCTGTATCTCCAGTGCTGGTGGGCACGCAGTAGGGCTCCCTCTGTTGTGATGCCCCCTTCTCCCCGTGTCCTTCAGAACTCAGACCTCAGATGCTTTCCCAGAACCCCCAGCCCCAGTCAGCACTCGCCCACTCCCAGATCCAAGACCCAGGCTCAGAGCCCTCCCTGCTTTGTTCTCTGCTGGGGCTCCTGGGGGCTCTGAATCCACCCCCACTCAGCCCCCCAGGCCCAGTGTGGTGTCCAGAAGTGTCAGACTGGCAAACGGCTCAGGCAGATGGGGGCTCCCAGGCTGCTCGCAGAGGACTGGGCACAGTGGGGACCTGGGCAGGACAGGGACATCTCTAAACCCTGGATTCATCTGGACCAACAGTCATCTGACTTCAGAGTCAAACCTCTCGCCTGGCTGCGAATCCCCTTCGCACACCCACCCGTGTCTCTGTGGCATGGCAGCCCCCTGACTGTAGCACCCTCATGCCCCAGAGCTCTGGGCTCGGGGGCGAATATGCGGGTTCCTTGCATCCTACAGGGCTGCCAGACTGGCCTGCCGGGCTCTGACCCCCTCCTCTATCCTAACCCTGACTCTAGCCATTCAAAGAGTTTATTGGAGGTGACTAGAATTATCCCACAATCCAAATGGCTTCCTACAATCCAAACCCCTCAGACTGTGAGCTTCTTCAAACCAGAACAGATAAAGACCTGTTTGTTCTGGAATATAATTAGGTATCAAGCTACAACCACGACTTGGCCCTGGCCAGACCCTCAGGGCGTCTGCACGGCCTGCCACCCAGCTGACCTTGCCCAGATGGAAGGCTCTGGACGGTGCCTGCGGCCACACAGATCAGCCTCAGACTGCCCACCCCGTCCCTCGCCCTAGGATCCCCAGGGGTCAGCAAGTGAGCCTGAGCAAGGGTGACAAACTATCTCAGAACACAGAGGGGAGCCCTCGCTCAGGACCGAGTGTCAGGGGCTGGCCCAGGGCCAGGGCCATGGTGGTTTCAGCCCAGAGAAAGCCCGTGGTCCGGTCACCAGAGGCCGTGAGCTCCCATCCTGCGGGAGCACCTCACGGGTGCTCAGGGCTCCCAAGGCCTCTGCGATGGCAGCAGAGTCTGTGGGGCCTGTCACTGGGCGCGGCTGCTGGGACATGCTGGCAGGAAGACCCTCTCTGCACTGTCCCAGCCTCTTCCCAGCCGGCACGAGGTCCCCGACCTTGAGCTCCTAACGAAACCTGAGGCACCTGACGGTAGAGAGCTGGGGATTGCGTGTCTGTCCTCGTCACCTCATCACCATGCTCAGCACAGCGGGGTGTGCGTGAGACTGGCCTGCCACCAGCTTATCGTGTGACCTCGGACAGGTCCCTCAGTCTCGCAGTCACAGAGTCCTCAAAGGTGGGGCAGACTCCAGCCAGACCACAGCCTGCGCTCAGGCTCTTCGTGAAGCTGAAGGGCCTTGGAGCAGCTGGATCAACTCTGGGGAAACTGGGGTCAGAGAGGTTGCCAGGGAGCTTCTGATGCCTCCTCTGGTGAGCAGAGGAGTTGGAAAGTTCACAGCCAAGATGGTGGCTGTGCTACGCTAAGGCTGCCCTCGTCCCCTGACTCAAACTTTGGTCAAGGTCCCCAAACAGCCACCCATGGAGAAACCCTGCAGTGGGGCCACCCCAGTTTTCCATGGGCTCTTGTTCTCCTTCCAGGCAGGTTAACACCAGGCCACGGTGCTGGGGGGCTGCTGGGCTGGAGCTCTGGGCGGGATCCCTGGGCCCAGGAAGCGTGGCTTTGACCCCCAGTTGGCTGGGACTGGCCCTGGGCACCCCCTTTCTCTAGAAGGCCAGGGGACAGGCCCAAACTGTAACCCTCCACTGGTGACAACCACAGGCAGGCCTGGCCCTGAGCAAATGCTCTTGGCTTCGCTGGGCCCATCTCCAGACCCGGAGGGAGCACAGGGCCGGTGGCCTGAGGAGACAGGCTCCTCCGCACATCAAGATCTCCAAGGAAAACACAATCGTCCCCACTTCCCAGGGCCTCCCGAGGGACTGCCTCGACTCTCCATCACCTTCCGCCTCCTAGGTGTTGCCTCCCCTATAGAAATCAGCACGACTGAGGCTGGAACCAGGAATCCAAGACGTGACGGAAGTGGAGTACAGCCTCCCTCGTACGCTGGGCCTCGAGAGCTGGAACAGCCCCGTGGGCAGCCCCGTCCCACCACAGCATGGCCACGTCCTCTGGCTCGGCATGCGTGCCCGGGACGTCACACAGGAGGGGGAAGCTTCATCCACAGAAACAGCCAAGTGCCAGTCCAGGAGGCGAAAGGGGCCGTGAGCTGACGTGGCGATGTGGGAGGCTCCCGTGAACGGTCCAGAGGGCGCAGACGCTGGGACGACCCCACGTGGGCCACGGACTGGAGGGAAGGGGGTGACGATTCGGAGGTGGGGGGCAGCTGCACTTTCTCCACGACTTGGTCTGCGGAGAGGGGCTGAGTGACGAGGTCCGTGGGCGCCTGCGGTCCCCCTGCTTGTAGAAAAGTGCGTCCTCAGCGTCCCCAGGTAAACGGGATTCTGGGCGGTGTTTCGCGTTTCATCACTGAGTCCCCACGTCGGCTGTGCAGCCAGGGTGAGCTTACAGTGGGCCGGTCCCCAAAGGCCCAGAGCTCTCGTGCCTGGCAAGAGCCAAGGAGCCTCTCTCAGCAGGGGCGGGAGAAGAGGCCCGTGTGCTCCTCCCTGGCGGGCAGGAAGCTCTCGGCGTGGCCCTGGAGGCTGCAAGTGTCCTCACCTCGCATGTTAACGCCCTGTGCACGGAGACACGACAGGCGCTGTCCATGTGGACAAGCCGTGTTCCTGAGCCCTCACTCCTCTGGTTCCTGGCTGCCTGCACACTCATGTGCTGGGCAACTCAGGGCCACGTGATTGCAGTGGCGGCAGGGGCTGCGGGGACCAGGCGCAGACCAGGCCACCCTGGGCTTCTGTGCAAGCTGCCGCTCTGTGCTGAAGGCACACGGCTGGTGTGCCCGCGTCCAGCAGCCCCTGCTCTGGACCCTCCTGCCTTGTTACGTGGGCTTCACAGATGAGAAATCTGGCCCTGGGGTCTCTCCCTGGCCTCAGTAAAGTCGGGGTGTGGCAGGAACGGAGAGGCCCCAGCCCCAGGCCAGCTCGCCCAACACAAGGAGGCCCAGGCAGACGCAAAGTCGGGAAAACCTACTGCTGCTGGGAGCACCCTGAGGCCTGTCTTGCTTCTCAGGGCAGCGGGGAGGCCAGATGCCCGCAGCTTGCACGTCTGCGGAGCCGGTCAGAGCAGGGGCAGCGCCCCGAGACGGGGGCCGGGTGGCGAGGGGCAATCCTGCCCACTGTCAGTGCTGGAAGCTCCCCACCCGCAGGCCCAGAGAGGGCAGGGACTTCCTCAGAACTGCACAGGAGGTGAGCTAGACGGGATCCTCGGGCCTGGCTCCAGAGCAGCCCCCTTTCTGGGGGTTCTGGGCGTCCAGAGGGCTGCTGGGCGCAGGCCTCGCCCTCAGAACGGCTGACTGGTTTCCCTTCCGTGGGAGACCCTGAGCCGGGGCTGCCAGGAAAGATGCAGTTTCAGAAATTTTTCACTGTGGTTTAAGATGAGAGCAGCGAAACCATTTCATGTTGGAGCCGCTGATGTTATCTCCGGCCCCGACCCACTCTTTCAGCCTGAGAGGCAATTAACTGAAAACCTTCCTCCCTGTTTTTTCCCTCAACTTCAAGGGAAGATCCACACAAACTCCCCAGGCCCCGCCCTGCACACACCAGGGGACCCACACGCAGGGGAAGCCAGCATCTTCTTCAGGGCCTGCGGTTCTTTTGCAGGTAGAAAAAGGCCTTTTAAAAAATTATTTTATTCTCATTTTTTATTGACTTATTGTACAATAAAATGTACAAATCTTAAGTGTATAGTTCAGCGAATTTTTGTGTTTCTACCTATCTAACCTGCACCCAGAGAAACACATAGAACATCCTACAGTACCATCACAGGCTTCCTTGTGCTTGCTCTCTCCTCATCAGTGCCCTCCTCCCAGGAGAGCCACCACTCCAACCACAAACTAGTTTTGCCCATTCTTGAACTTCCTTTAAGCAGAAGCATGAGCTTCTAAGGCTCTCTTTAAGTCTGACTTCTTTCATTTAATATCGTGTCTGTGTAACTCTTTCTAGTTGTAGCATATCCTTGTAGTCTGTTCTTTTTCATTACTGTGTAATATTCCATTTAAAAATACTCCACAACTTATTTCCCCATTCCACTGCTGATGGACGCCTGAGATGTTTCCACTTTGGAGCTAATATTAATAAAGCTTCTCTGAAAATTCTTGTACTCGTGTCTTGGTGAGCATGTGTGTGCATTCTGCTGGGAATGCTGGGAATGCTCTGGAATTGCTGGGTCACAGGATAGACATATTTTAGCTTTAGTAGTTTCTGCTAAACATTTTCTCAAAGAAAACACTTTTTTTTTTTTTGTCTGAGACAGGGTCTCACTCTGCTACCTGGGCTGGAGTGCAGTGGCTCCACCATAGCTCACTGCAGCCTTGAACTCCTGAACTCCTGGGCTCAAGCGATCCTTCTGCCCAAGCCTCCTGAGTAGCTGGGACTATGGGCATGCACCACCACACCCAGCTAATTTTTCAATTTGTTGTAGAGATGGGGGTCTCACTATTGCCCAGCCTGGTCTCAGACTCCTGGCCTCAAGCGATCCTCTTGCCTTGGCCTCCCAAGGTGCTAGGATTACAGGTGTGAGCCACTGTGCCTGGCTGAAAAGTCTTTCATATGCAGCGTTGTTAGTGGTGTTCCTGCCTTTTGTAGGTACGCCTTATCCACCAGACACTGGGTCTCTCTTCTCCCTTCCCATCCTTGCTCCTGCTGCCCAAATGCCCCATCCACATTGAGAATTCTTGTCTACATTGTTCACTCTTGGCCAACTGCCCACGTTCCAAGTCGATTGTTGGGAAACAAAACCCCGATCCTACTAAGTCCAGGCTGAGGTCAGACCTTGCTTGCGGGGCCAGGGGGCTGCCATCGGGGAGCTGGGCTTGGCAGGCTGCAGTGTGGTCTGCTCACCCACAGGAAGAGAAATAAGCCAGTTACCACTCACTGGTCCCCACACCGTCACAGCTGGGGGGGCTGCCTCCACTTCCAGCACCTCAGTTTTGGGGGAACTGCCACCCAAAGGGCCCAGTCTGGCACGGACATGGATGGCGTCTTGTAAGCGCGTGGTCCAGAAGTCCCCTGCCTGAGGGCCTTCAGGGAAACTGTGACATGCTGCTGTGCTGTGTGGAGAGACCAGGCTGGGGGCAGAGACTGGGTACTGTCCCAGGTTCCTATTGGGGTCTCAGCCCTTGGGTCAGTCTCCACGATGTCCTGGCCATTCCCTTTCCCAATCTCCCCACACGCACGGCCTTGCCCTGATCCCCGCGCCCTCACTAAGGCCGACAACCATCTCCAATGCCCCACGGGCCCTTGTCTCCAGACAGACCCCTCCTGCTTCTCTCCCTGCAGCAGCCACAGATTGGTCTACTCCACAGCTATCTACTGAGCCTGCAGAGTGTCAGCAGTTGTGCCAGGCTCTGCAGGGAAACCAGCCCTTGAAGTGCTAACATTTTAGGGGACTGGTCTGGCTGTTGCCATATGGGCTGCTGCTGGCTCAGTTTGAACCCCAAGTCTTTGGTCTGGCCTGAGATCCTCCCCCGCCACTCTGGCTCCTGCAGACACCCCAAGCCCCACTGCTCACTGCCTGTCTCCTCCATGTCAGCCCTGGGCCCCGTAACACAAGCCAGACACGCGGTCCTCCATCTCCTGCCCCCTGCCTGGGATGCACCCGGCCAACTGGCTGACATCTGTGCCCTCAACAGGGAGGACCAACGTCCTGTGGGAGGTGGAGAGGCCCCACGGGGCACCCTCTTCCTCAACACCCTCTCTGGGGCTTGCTGCTCACCGCCTGGGCCACAGGGGCTCACTGTGCTCTGCTCTGAACTGCTGCTCTGTCCCCCGGAGCGGGTGAGGCCTCTCCCTGCAGGTGCCAGCAGCAACTATGTCCCAGGGTTTGATGAAAGTCGGCTTATTTCGAACCTCTGATTAAAAGAAATGCACATAAGTCGGGATGGAAAGGCAATACTCAGTTTTCCAAAGTTTAGAAAACGTTCCTTGGGGCAAAGATCAGCAGCAGGCAATGGGAAGGTGCTAAGCACACAGCCAGGGACGCTGCAGCATTATTCTCATCGACAACAGCGTCTGCGGGCTGAGCCCAGAGGACGCCCTGGGCCCACCCAGGAGCCAGGGTGACTGAGAACCCAGCACCGGCACAGCTGCCAACTCTTTTTCCCACTTAACGGATTCGGGAACCGTCTCAAAGGAAGCAGCAGGCAGGAGGGAAGCCCAGGCTCTGCGATGTGTCACACTTCCTCCAGCCGGAGCTGGGGCAGCCCCGAGCCTCCTGGCTCCTGCCAGGCCCCTTCCTTCAGCCGGGCTGGACGGGGTGAGGTCATGTGCTGGGGTCATGTGCTGGGGTGGGGGGCGGGGAGGCCAGGGAGGCTGGAGCCGCAGTCGGAAACAGCCAGTAACAGGACAACTCCTAGTCCCCCACCCCCAGGAAGCTCTCCTTGACCGGCCTCCACAGCCCTCAGGTTCCTTCTCCCTCTGGGGTCTCTCCAGGGAAGTTCTGTGGGCCCCACTCAGGTCCTCAACTGAAATGGAAGCTCTCTCTCTCCTCCGGGCTGCAGAGGGCTGTGAATCAGACAGACCCCAACACCCCCCTCACAGATCCCACCCTGGAGAGGCACACCCACCAGCACTGCAACCGGGGAGAAGGGAGAGGAAGCCACGCTGAACAGGGAAACCGAGTGCAGCACAACCACAAGGGAAGTCTCAGCCGACCCAAAGCAGAGTCCTAGAGCCGGGATGGCCCTCTGTCCTTTCCTGTTGGGACAAGGAGGCCAGCCTTTGAGGCTCCATTTTGATCCGTATTGGATGCAAGCTGCCCCTGGGAGGAGGTGTGAGTTGGGTGGGGCACTTTTCCTCAGCCAGGGAACTCCCCCAGGCAGGCTCAACGCCCAGAGCGTATTTTAGTCCTGTTGCAACCAGGGGCGAGAAGCCCTTGACCCCCGACGGGTGTTCTGGGCAGCACGTCGTGGGGTCCACACCCACCACAGTCCGCCCTGAGCTGCGCAGACCCGCTCCTGCCGGAGCAGCTGCTCTAGGATCCCAGTGCTCTGCGGTCAACAACTGACTCTCAAAAAAAAAGTCTAAATCCTGATTTGTAACATTTGCAAATTTTCATGGTGTACATACTTGCACTGCCACTGGTTTTCAAGCTACTGATGGTTTAAAACAGGCTGCTAAAAAATTTAGCGATGGGCTCCCAGCACACCCGTGGTTCCGGCAGGCTCTCTTCCAGGGCACACTTAGGAAGGTCAGAGATGAACCACAGTCCCTGCTGCAGCCGATCTCGGGGCCACAGCTGACACCTATCTCCTCCTCCACTACCTGTTCCAGATCCCCCCGCCCTCAGCTGGCACCTGTGCTCACCCTGTGGCTCACCTGGCGGCATGACCCATCCTCATCTCCGAGGGTCTGGTTCCTCCTCTGGTCCATTGCAGGCTGGGGTTGCTGCACTAGTCCCTTCGCTTGTCAAAACTCGGGAGGGAGTACCAGAGGCCCACCAGAACTCGGAAATAGGACAGGAGCTGTTTTCCAAAAGGCATATATTTCTCCAGTGTAAATGGTATGGCCTTGTCCTAGAACCCCAGGGACACAGTTATTTTCCCACTACTGATACCTTAAAACCACAGAACCGGATGATTCATCTGGCCCACATGGCAGGGCTGTTTGTATCACAGCCTGAAACTGCCGCAGAGCCCTTCCCTGCCAGGGGCTCCCTTCAAAGGTGGCTTTTATGTCACTGCCAGGTATACAGTTCAGAGTAATATTTCCAGGTATGTAATAGGTTGCACCCACGACAGTAAGAGGCCTGCCAAACATCTTCTTGGCAGGAAATACAAGATAGTAATTTGTCCTATACTTTGGTGGAAATTTCTTGGCGCGCTCTAGACCTCTGGATTCCTAAAAACTTGACTGATGCAGCAGGCTCTGGTGATTCATGGGGCTTATTTTCTGGAGTGCACGTGTCTTGCCATGGCCAGAGCCGTGTCTGATTGGCGTAACGTCACCAGTAGAGCAGACCAGCGTGAGGTTCTGCCAGATGTCCAGGTGACCCAGACCTTTGGGGACGACATCATGACAGAGGGCAGGAGAGTTAACCTTGCCTTGGAAATCTGAACTGTTGCTTGTCCCAGGCGAATGCAAACTATTTCTGATGAGGGTGGCAAAGAATGGAGTCCCCAGATCAATGGCCACACGCCGTGTGCCTGAGGCCATGTTAATTGACTCCAGCGAAGACACCGTATGCGGCAAGCGTAGCGGCTGCAGTTGGGGCTGCCGTTTGTCGAACTGGTAGCAGCCTGTGCCACATTTCAGGGTCTGTGTGGGTTTTGCTGGTAAATTAAATTAAGACATGATAGATCCACGTAGGTCATCAGTGGTGGCACCAGTTTCTGCCATCAGCCCTGGAATGTGGCGTGGGTTTTGACGTGCTGTTTTGGCTGGGATGGGAAGTACGGAGGCCCCCACTTGGCTCTCTTCACTATGATCACTCTAACCACACAAGCCGAAGGCCCAGCGTAAGAGCCGCGCTAATTATCAAGTATGTTTGTCTGATTTTATCACTTTGGTGGTAAAATAATAAACAGGGCCTGTTATGGGCAGGACTCGGGCCAGGAATCTGTTTATCACTCGGCCCACACACGTGTCTGCAGTCTGCCTCGCGTTCTGGCTGCTTCACTTCGTGTGGCCGTCCTTTTCTCCACGCTTCTAGAGGCCGCTCTAACGATGGATCTGCACCATCTCTCGGGGTCTCGCCACAGTTTTAAATACCATATCCTAGGCGAGTACACCCACAGCCATGAACCCTTTTGTCTAAATTTCTGTTCCACCCCCTTGGTGCAAAGTCCAGTCCTGCGTCTGCCGCCCCGGCTCCCACTGGCACTTGCTGGCCAGGGCCCGTGCTTCCTGGGAGCTGTCGTCCTTGTCACCATCGCTGGCAAGGTTGTGCTGCGACTTAACCACAGTTACTGGCTTAGCAGCCAAGAAGTAAACAGCTCAGATCCTGGGAATGAGAGAACACGTCTTTCAGGACAGAGGCCACTGCATTATCATTTTTAGAGTCTCAGGCAAGTTCTAGCTTTTAACAGGGACAAGTGGGCCCCTTCTGCGGGCCCCAAGTGCTTAGAGGAATCTGAGGATCCCAGATCTTCAGATGCAGCAGAGGTCCCTGTCCTGCATCTCAGGGCCTGACGTTTTCCCAACCAGGGCTCTGCTTTGGCGTAGGAGACCTGCTCTTGTTGGGAGTTTAACCTTCTTTGGAGCTTAAGTACTTTGACAAATAAGTCTCATCCTGGTTCTCAGCTTTTCCTTCTCCTCCATTGTAAGAAGTAAGAGCTCTTTAGACGTACCACGGAGGTCTGTGGCTTTCACGCTTAGCTTTCATTGTCAATTAATCACTCTAAGCGCGTCATTATCTTTTACAGACAGTCAGTCAAGCTTAGCCGTTCTGTTGTCCTTACAGTAGCTGATTCCCCCACATTTCTCAGACCCCTGCCGCACCTGGTGCTTTGGCTTAAGCCTCCTTCCTGCAGGGACATAGCCCAGGGAAAGGCCTCACTCTGCTGCTCTAGGAATTCAAATCCTCAGGAGAAATGGCTGCAGGGTCCCTTTCCATCTCTAACATGAAGCACCAGGTGCCAGGGACACTCACAGGCAGTCATTGTCCCTACTGCAGTGAGCAGACTCAGCACCACATGGGATGGGGCAGGAGAGTCGGGTATAGTTCCTGAGGGAGGTAGTTCCAGAGCAGTCTGTGAAGGGAAGAGGAGAAGTCTCTTGCCAGGTGACAAGGGGGCAGTGAAGACCATGCCTTCATGGGATGTCTTAGAGCCCTCGACCAGGCCAGGTGCCTGGGGAGAGGCATGGCAGGCATAGGCGAGGCCAGATCGGAGAACTCTGGACCCAGTAGCTCACATTTAGGGTGGCTCCATAATCACGGAGTTTCTCCCCAAAGAGGGGTACGCAGAAGCACGTCTGGGAAAACCGGTGGTCTGCAGCATTGTTTGTGGGGTAGCAGGTTAAGAAAAGGCAGGGACTTGGTTGGAGGATACAGGCCCCGATTTGGCCTTCAGCCCACAAACGTGAGACCTCCAGAGTAGCCAAGGAGAGAAAAGACTAAGCCCCAAGAAACCTGGGAACCTAGGAGGTGAGCAGAAGAGGGGCAGCTGCAGAAGAGGCCTGTGCGGTTGTCGTGGAACAGACAGAGAACCAGGAGAGATGGCCTCGCAGACGCCGGGGAGACAGAGAGGGCGGGAAACGCTCCTGATCCTGGAGGGAGCAGGTCAGTGCCGGGGACCGTGGGGCAGGTGGGGGTGCAGGGTAGGGAAAGGGTGTGAGAGGCCTGGATGGTTCCAGTAGCTGGGGGCTGGGAGTGAGCAGGACTCGGGGGAGAGCAGCCCCAGGCCTGCGGGTGGCTCAGCTTCCCTTTCCACGCTTTTCCCAGGGCCTCGCTGGAGCAGGATGGACAGGAACTGCACTCAGGCCCAGGTGCCAGCTCATGTCTGGGTTTTCCCAGTGGGCAGGTCACACCAGTCCACCCGTCCACGCTGGCGGCTCTGAGCTCTTCTCAGGCTGGCAACATCCAGCTATTTCGAGGGCTTCCCAGCGGGTGGCACGGGCTCTGTCCCACAAGATCTACGGGGAAACCCCGGCTCTGGGAAACAGACCCCCACCCCCTGACTAAGGCCTCCAGAATTTAGGCCAGAGGCCAGGGTGAGGCAAGCCACTGAGTCAGAACAGCGGTTTTCTAGCTTCCTTAGTTTGTGTCCAAACATGTCCTCACCACCCCGGGAGATGACCCCGGCAGAAGTGGGGAGCTGAAGCCCTCGGAGTCACCAGGATGGCTTGCATTCTTCCTTTCATGCTCATGATGGTCACGCGAGACAGACCATGACCCCCGCTTCACAGACGGCACAACTGAGGCCGTGAGCAGAAACATGACTTGCCCAGGGTCAGCCAGAGAGTGGCAGAGACAATACTTGAACCCAGTCTCCGAGACCCTTGCCAGGCGCTGCCCCTTCACCTTTCCTGCCACGTGGCATCAAGAGCTGGGACAAGACACTGGAAGGGGCTCTGGGTCTTTGTTCTGCTGCATCAGGACTGCGGCAGGCACCGCGCTTCCCCTGGACAGCCTGAATCACGGAGGAGCGCGGGGAGCCAGGGGCACGGAGAGCATGGATCCGACACTTGCCCTGTGCAGCCCCGGAATGTCCATAAACGGCAGGCAAGAGGGACAACAGCCCTGTCTCGGCCACCTCAGTGAGGGCAGGGGGAGGTCCTGGGGCAGCCCCCGCGGCAGGGCCTGCAGCGGGGATCTCCTCTCCCTGCTCTCCGCAGGAAGCCTGTGGCGCTGGCCGGCCAGCCGCAGAGGTCTGGGCGTCCCCAGGGAGCAGCCTGGCAGCCCCACACCTCCACCCCCATCAAGCGACAGCCACACTTCTTATCTCCAGAACCGGGCTTCCTGCTGCTCTTAAAGGGACACAAGACCTCCTGGCTGGCTGCCACCCGGCTGGGGCCCTTGCTCCCTGAGTGCCGGGGCTGTGGCAGGCCCACGCCTTGCTCCCCACTCAGCACCCAGGTCAGCCCGAGGACTGCCCAGCAGCCAGAGATGGCAATGTGAGCTCTCCTGAAGGACAGTCCGTGCATTCGTTCAATACTTATTGAGCACCTACCTACTGGGCATTGGAGCCAAGTGGGAAACAAGACAAACCGCCCCCTGGGTGCTTGCACGGTAGAGAAGGAGATAGCAAAGCGGTAAACAAAAGAATTCTCAAGACAGTGTCAGATCAGAGCAGCGGAGATGACACCATGGGCGACCGCATGGAGACTTTAGAGCAGTCAGTGGGGCCTTTCTGCGGTGGTGGCCTTGGCTGAGACCTGGCTGACAAGAAGGAGCTGGATTTACGGTTTTAAAGGATCCCTCGGGCGACCGCGCTGGCCAAAAGTCTGCAGGGGGATCAATGAGGAGGTTGCTGCAATTTCCCTGCCAGGGTGATGGCCTCAGCCGAGGGCTGGGTCGGGGGGAGAAGCGGTCAGGAAAGGGCTCACCGGGAGTGGAGGGCGGAGGCTGGAGCACAGGAGGCAGCTGGCACCGTGCTCAGGCCCTGGCAAGTGGGGGCTCCTTGTCTCAATTTCCCTACCCTCTGCTCCTCGGCAGGCCTGGGTGCTGGGAGGGCCCTGCCATATACCGTGGGACAGAGCCAGAAATATCCAGAAGGAAGTGGGGACAGATGGCAAAGCAGCCCTGGGGCCTGGTCCAGCATGGCTCTGCCCACACAGGGCACGCTGATTCTGGCCATAGAAGGAACTGGACTCGAGACGCATTGAGGACCCTTCTGATCAGCACTCTTGGGCCTTGAACTGTCGGGACTTTGAGAGGCAGATGCCACAGCAGCTGCCCATCGATTTCCTGACACTCGGCACCTTGACCCGGCCACCGTCCAGGCTGACGCTACAGCATGTTGGCAGTCAGGTGCCCTGTTGGGAGCCAACATGGCCGTGAAGCGGCAGCTTACGGCAGCCATTTATGCCAGCCTTCACTTCCTCCTTCTTCCTCCTCCCCTGGAAATTCCCGCGCTCGATTTGAAAGTCCCGCGCTTTCTTTCCCCCGCGCGCCAAGACCAACGGCCCCTGCTCCCTCACGTCACCCGTCTACCACCAATCAGCGAATGCCACGGCCCCTAAACTTACCCTTCCCCCTTCCCAGGGCATATAAGCAAGCACCCGACAATAAACGC
>CAUYSK010073852.1:0-32107 GCA_963575035.1 Avahi laniger | reverse complement strand
ATAAATTGCATGCAGTTTGATGAGTTTTCTCAAATATTTGTAATTGTATAATCACCATCACAATCAAGATGTAGAATGTCTGTCAACCCAAATCATTTCCTGTGCCCTTTTCCAATCAATCCTAGTATCACTCCTAGTCCTACACAACTACTAATCTACTTGCTGTCATGACAGATTAGATAGATTTGTCTTTTCTGGAATTTCATATAATAAAACCATATAGTACATAGTCTTCAGCATAACATTTTTTGATATTCATCCATATTGTTGCACAATCAGTAGTTTGTTGCTTTTTAGTGCTGAGTATTCTATTATACAGATATAGCACAATTTGTTTATTTATTCATTCACCTGCTGATTGACCTTTGGGATGTTTCCAACTTATAGTTATTATGAATAAAACTTTCATAAACATTTTGCGCAGTATTTTTGCAAACATGTTTTCATATATCTTGAGTAAAATACTAGGTTATATGGTAAATGTATGTCTAACTTTATAATAAATCACCAAACTTTTCCAAAGTGGCTATCTCATTTTACATTCTTATCAGCAACGTATGAGTTCCTGTTGCTCCACATCCTCTCCAACACTTCCTATTGTTCATCTTTAATTTTAGCTATTCTAATGGGTATGTAGTAGTAGCTCATTATGGTTATAATTTGCATGATTTCCCTGATGAGTAATGATATAATATTAAGTACATTTTACATGCTTATTGACCGTTCATTTATCTTCTCTTATGAAATGTCAACTGAAATATTTTATCCATTTTAAAATTATTTATCTTTCCATTATTGAGTACTTAGAGTTTTTCTTAATATATTCTGGATGTAGTCCTTTAATAGGTCTTGTTATTCATTATTTGAGGTAGTTATGTTCTATAAAGTCACTGTGAACACTGAATTTAATGAATACTGGATCATTGCTTCTCACAGGGTTAGGTTCCTGTGAGCCTCCAGTCACAACATTTTTGTCAATCAATCAATACACAATCTCATTTTATGTGTTTTTGTTTAAAAAAACCTTATTTAAAATATACTGTTGATTCAGTAACATTAAACACACGCCCAATAGCACTATAACTCATGCCTGGATGAAGCTTATACAGCACACATATTCTTCTCCGTAAGGCACATCATAGCCTTTTTGCTCTTTGGAACACTAGACAGCATTTCAGTGTTATGCTTGGGGGCCATTCTAAACTGCAAAATCACCAACAAAAAGAACCAAAAATGCAAAACATATGGCACGAAATAGGCCACAACAAGGACACTTGTTTACAAAATGACAGCTGAAACAAAAAATCAGAGCATCGCCTTGTTCAGCGTCAGCTGGGAACATGTGCATTGGGCAATTCAAATTTTTGCCACAAATGACCAAGAAAGCACCACAAATATTAGTTTTAGAGTTATAAATACATTTTAAGAAGTAGGCAAATTTGCAAATTCAGAATCAGTGAGTGAGGATCAACTGTTTCTATAACCCTAACCCTAACCCTAACCCAATGAAATATTGTGAATATTTCATCCCAGGCTGTGATTTGTCATTTCATTTTATTAACAGTGTTTTGTGAAAAGCAGGCATTTAAAATCTTGATGAAGTATAATCTATCAAGTTTTCCTTTTATGGTTCATGCTATTCGTGTTAGCGAAGAAGTCTCTGGCTATCCCAAGGATGCAAAGATTTTCTCTTACGTTTTTCACTAGAAGACGTCTTACAGTTTCAGTGTTTACATTTACATCCATAACCTATTTTGAGTTCATTGTTTATGTTGCGAGGTAAGGTTGAAGGTACGTTTCTTCTCACACACAGATCCAATTGTTCTAGCACTATTTGTTGAAAAAACTATCCTCAAACTATTTTGGTACTTTTTTCAAAAAACAATTGACCACATATGTGTGGGTCTATTTCTGGACTTTTTATTCTGTTTCATTCATCTCTACATCTCTATGCCTATTTTTATGTCGAAACCACACTGTCTCAGTAAGTGTAGCTTTATGGTGAGTCTTGAAATCACATTGTGTAAATCCTCTAACATTGTTGTTCTTTTTCAAAATCGTTCAAGTTATGAGGTCCTTTGTATTTTCAAATAAATGTTAGGGTCATTTAGCTTTCAATTTCTTAAGAAAGTCTGCTAGGATGCATAGTTTGCAAATATTTTCTCCCATTCTCTCGGTAGTCTGTTCACTGTATTGATTATTTCTTTTACCGTGCAGAAGCTTTTCAGTTTAATTAAGTCCCATTTGTCTATTTTTGTTTTTGTTGCCTTTGCTTTTGAGGTGTTAGTCATGAATTCTTTCCATAGGCCAATGTCCAGAAGTTTCTCATAGGTTTTCTTCAAGAATTTTTATAGTTTCAAGTCTTACATTCAAGTCTTTAATCTATCTTGAGTTAAGTTTTGTATATGGTGAGAGATAGGTGTCCAATTTCATTCTTCTGTATATGGCTATCCAATTTTCCCAGCACCATTTATTGAACAGGGATTCTTTAAAAATATGGAACACTTCTCAAATTTGTGTGTCATCCTTGTACAGGGGCCATGCTAACCTTCTCTGTATCGTTCCAATTCTAGTATATGTGCTGCCAAAGTGAGCACCCCTTTGTAGTTTTAAAATACTATTTTTTAGCAATGTCATAACATATATCCAAAAAGCTTGGTAGTTGTGGTTTTATAAACAATCTAGGAATCAGATGCCATACTTTATTGTATATATGTATTATTTCCCATTTTTTCATTAACTCAACTTCTAGTTACTGCCTCCTAACTGTGAGTATAATGGTGACCCAGACAGATATGTTTTCTTAACCTCTTGGAGCTTAAAGTCTAAAGAAGAAAAGAGACAAGTAAACGGTCACTTATACCGTAAGTATATAAATACTACGTAAAGAAAAAAGTATAAACCGCAGTTTTAAAATTACATCTCATTCTTTTTCTTCCAAATCCTACGGAGTAATATTGTCATATCTTGTTTTCATCTTTTACTATGAAACAACTGTGGCTCACAGTTTGTAGTCACAGATTTACCCAGAGGAAAGTTCTGACCTAGTGATGTGGTACCATGTTCACAGCATGTGTTCAACATCCAGTGTGAGTACTCAGTAATTACTACCTATTAATGAAAAGTCACACGTGACTAATAAAAACACATAACACTGTTTTTCTTCCTAGACAATACACTGCTTGATGAGTCTAGGTCATCGATCAATAACCAAAACTACATAATTTAGCCACTGACTACTAGGAATTTATCCTGAAGAAACAATTAGATAAGTTCGTAAAAATATAAGTAAAAAGATGTTTATGGTAGCATTACCTATAAAAGGGAAAAAAAGATGAAAACATCTAAAATCCAAACATAGAATATTGGCTAAATAAGATTTATCCATACAACAGAATACTATGTAATCATTAGAAATTATATATACTTACATATACTGACATAGAAAAATGACTGTGATAATTGGGAAGTAAAGCAGATTTCTTTAAAAAAAATCTGAGTAGTATGATCCTATTTTGAGGAAAAAATAAAAGTCTAACTATGTGTGTGTGTGAATGCGCATAGAAAAAATTCAAAAAATAAACATCAAAACGTTAACAATGGTTATCTTCAAGACAATTCTTATTTTCACCCAAAAATTCCTCTGTGTTGTCTGAAAGTTTCTATAAGAAGCATAGCACTTTTACAACGAGGAAAAATAAAGGCAACTTCTCCTTTGGGGAAAAAAAAATCCCTTCCCATCCACCAAAGACAATAAAGCTTAGCTATCTATGTCCAGTAGGATATAGGCAGCTTTATAATCAGATCACACGTAGGCTGCAATAACTAGGGGACACAGGATTGAATTAGAAACCGGACAGTTACAAACTCAGGCTCTGGAGTCAAGCAGAATTGGATCAATTTTCTGGCACTGTTAAGTCTATACAACATGGGGCCTGGGTTTGCTTTTGCTTTTCTTAAAGTTTTCTAGGCCTTAGTTTCTCATCTGTAAGACAGGGATAAAAACAGTACCTTCCTTCTAGAATTATTGTGATCAGTAAATAAGACAACAGATACGAGGCACTTAGAATAATGTTCGGCTTATAGTAAATCCATATATATATGTACATGTGTACATATGTAAAGGTATAAACATATATCAAAGTTAAAAATTTAGTTATGTGATCCCCAAAGATTAATATTGGATGAACTAAGCACTCTGGTATGTTTTCTATCTCCAAAACATATTTTTTCTCCATTTTTAATATTAATAATTATCTCAGTGCCTGTTATCATTTAAGTAGCAAATCCTTTTATTTTATTTAGAGACAGGGTCTTGCTATGTTGCCCTAGCTGGTCTCAAACTCCTGGGCTCAAGCAATCCTCCCACCTCAGCCTACCAAGTACCTGGGACTACAAACATATGCCACCACACCTGGCAGGTAGTAAGTTCTTTTTCTGTTGTTTTATCAGATGTTCAATGTGAAAAAAATTTAATCTTACAGAAGTGTACAAAGTTAAAAGTAAAAATCCCTCCATTTCATTATTTTCTTCCCCCATCCCACATCATTTCTTTCAATAATGTACCTGTGCCCACATGTGGGCACAAATATACCTGATTTTAGGGGAGCCTTAATGTCCCAAAATGGGATCAAACTAAACATAATGTCCTGTAAATTATTTCACTTTGTTTATCTCACTTAATATACCATGAACAATTTTCTGAATTGTTCTTTTTATGGCTGGATAGTATTCTATCGCATGGCATATCATTATTTAATCATTTCCCTGTGGATAACTAGATCGTTTCTAATTTTTCAGTAATGCAAACAATACCACAATGTACAAACATACATATATATCTTCTAGAACTTGCAGATGTTTTCATAGACGAGAGTCTCAGAAGTGGGACTGTTAGCTTCTTAGTCTAGATTCCCTAAAGAACCTGAGGCAAGGCTTCCAAGCTGAAGAATTCTCAGGATGTGAAATCCTGGAATATGAACGATGAGGGGAAAAGGGAGGTGACGCATGAAAGGCGAAAAAGCAAATAAAAAATGGTACTGTTAAGAAGCTGGCTTCACTGATCTAGGTCACACAAGATGTTTTCCACTCAGGTTATGAACCACTGCATCTTGCAGCCAGCAAGAAAAGAAGAAATAAAAGAAAGGAAAAGCCATTATCTGTCAAATTTTTCCTATCTCCTGCCTATCCTTGGTCAAAGTTTACCTTCGGAATTTCTGGGCTTGCCACCTAATCCCTCCAAGCAGTTACTGAGGATAGAGTTTCCACCACACCTCTCCCCGATCACGGAAGCCAGGAAACAGTAACGGCCAAAGCCTCCATGAGTCTGGTCAGATAGAAGGTCCTGCTGAAGGTTCCACACTAAAGGAGGCGAAGTGGGCGGGTGACTTAAGATGAAGAAACTGTATCCTAGAAGATTGCTGCCAATTTACACTCCACTAAAGGTACATGACTGTGCTTATTTTCTCATGCTCTGCCAACAACAAGCCTTCTAATTCGATGTGTCAGATGAGAAGTAGTATATGCTATTTTATCTTACATTTCTTGATTATTAGTGAGGTTGAATATCTTTCTGTTTACCAGCATTTATTATTTCTTTGGGGGATGGCTGATTTTCATAAATCTTAGGTGTAACTTTTCACCCTTCCATTACAAGTATATAATTAAACTACGAGATTCTGTTATTCTCAGTTCTGTCGTATTTTCTATTAATAAAATCACTCCAGGTTGCCTTTAAATCAGATGTTTAAGGCTATGAGTTAGCTTAAATATCGTATCATAAAATCTTTGATGGTTATTCTTTCCATAGCTATAACAGAAGAGGACAAGGCAAAAACATGACAACTGCCTTATCCCTAGATTTCATAATTACATTTTGCAGGGTCAGGGAAACTTTGGAATATAAAAAAATTTTCATTTCCATCCAGTTTTCCATGAGCTCAACCTCTGGCCAGAATGCTTCAGTATCAAACAGAACAACGACACCTGCTTGCCATCACCTCCGTCTACAAGCCAACCAAGCTGCACTGCCAGTGTCCACTTTGAATTTCTTTCATCATTATAGGGTTTTGACCATAAGATAATTATCTTTAACAATACAGAGCCTTTTTCCATACAAGGATAGACACTGAGAAATTCAGACCCGAATTTGTGATAACACCTTCTTTTTCCTTTTACGTTCTTTCTTTCAAGAAATATGATTGTTTTTAGATCTTATTTCTGCATTGTACTCAAGGGTCAATCCATCACCCAACTCTTTCCTCTTTTCACCTTTGCCATATTCTAAAAATTGAAAGTACAAAAATATAAGGTAGCTTTGACTGCAAAGCTGTAAAGCTTTAATATCTTTGGAATTAGGAACTGTATCAAATACCAGGAAGTCTCACTTCATGTGCATTGTAAAGTAAATAAAACTGCACTGCCTCCAGAGGAAGAATACTCTATAGTGAGCCTGAAAACAATACAGCATTCTCACAGTGTGTTTTAAATCGAAGCTTTTAATAACATTCTCCAAAAATGAATGTATTTATTTTCAACTTGGTTAATAAAATCCAGTTCATGCAGCTGACAGATTCGATAATATATGGAGAAAAACTATTTTCCTACTCTAAATTAAAGGAATATGAATTAGACTTAACTAAATCAGTCCTATAAGAATCAAGGTTTACTACAGTACAGCCACACAAGGGAAATGTATTAATTTTTCCCTCTGAATAATTCCTCTATAATTTTGACCTGGTTATTTATTCAACATAGTCTACCGTGTGCCATTAGTGAGTTATCACTCACTAATATCCCCAGCAACACTAACATTGCATTCCATTTATTTTTTGGTAGCATATTAATAAAATTCTTGCCTCAGTTAAGTATTATATTTGATATAATAATAAAAATAATTTATATTTGCATTACACTCTACAGTTTACCAACTGTTTTATACAAATATAATTTCAATGAATTATAATCTTCCTTCACAACTTTAAAACATGACAATACACTACAAATCTCTAAGAGCAAATAAAGTCAAATATTGTAAATAAGATTTTAACAAAAAAAGACCAATAGAAATATAAAAAAATTAACCTATCGTTCTCTTCCTACCTTGCTCCAAAACAATTCCACATTAGCACTAGCACTGTTGGTTCATTTTTCCAATTTAAGCTTTCGAAAAATGCATACTAAATTTCCCTATATTGTATTTCAATCAATTGCCTAAGCTGAGACTACAGTGTCATAAATAAAGAACCTAGTCATAAATTATCTAAAGACATAAAATCAAAGACACCCAACACCTACAAATTTTTTTAAAAAACCCATGAAACTAAACAATGAAAAGAAGTTATTACATGAAATTCCAGTTGATTGATTAGTTAACCAGTCTATCTGAACAGGCTTAGTTTTTACTCTCTACACTGATATTAAGATTACAACCATGTACCAAAATCATCTTGGTCTAGTCTTTTCATTTTATGTTGTCTTATAAATTATGGAGCTATGGGAAAAAAGTCAATCACTTTTCAGATGTTTGACTGCAAAAGCACTACTTAGAATAGCAATGATCTAAGTTATTTAAATACAGGACTCTGCATGAAATGAGAGCTATCTGTAAAACAGCACATACTTAAACTAGGGTATATATGACAACATTTCAAACAGTACCTAGATTATCTCAAGCCTCCCATGATTCTATATTCACGTAGCTGACAAGGAACTCTAAATACAGAAAATTTTTTTAAAGGCCTGGAAAAGACAACAACATGGTTTTTACTATTTTCATATAAACAAGTGCTACATCCACATCTCATCACATCCAGGCATTACGAAAGGTCATTTTGGTAGCGCTCGTGATAAAGCATTTTTTAAAGAATACATGAAGTTAAATTGATTTTTTTCTGAAAGACAGGGGTCTCACTCTGTTGTCCAGGCTAGCGTGAAGTGGTGCAATCACATTTCACTGCAGCCTCGAACTCCTGAGCTTAAGTGATCCTCCTGCTTCGGCATTCTGGGTACCTGAAACTACAGGCATGTGCCACCATACCCAGCTTAAACTGATTTTTAAAGCACATGATTAAAAATGATATTTAAAACCAAATTCCACTGTGTGAACATGGATAAAAATATTTACCTGTTCAATATTTTTTTGTTAAAATAAATCTATTTCTTAAAAGTGTTACTTGAATAGAAGTCTATTCTGTTTTCCAAAATTTCAGTACTTTTTTGCATCAGCCTGTGAATATAACTTAAATAGAAATTTGCAACTTAAGAATTTGTTCTCCTATTCATTTTGCAACTGGTATTTCCTTGTTCCTAAATAATACAAATTCAAAGTTTATCTGTCAACTTGGAAGGAAGGAGATAATTGGCACTTCATTCTTTTCCAATAGGCATAAGGTAATAAATTTAAAAACTGCAGATTTCATTTAAGCATAAAAATGATCAAACAAAAACAAGTATGATTGGTATAGCAAATCACTCAACATACATGGTCTTCTGCCTTAGCAGAGGTTTGTACCAATGTGTTTCCTCAAAAATCTCTCACACATGTATACACAAACGTTTGCAAACATAGAAAAATATTTGTACCTCTAATTATTAAAGTTCTGCATTTAGTGATATTCTTTTTTTTTTTTTTGAAACAGGGTCTTGTTCTGACACCCAGGTTGTAGTGCAGTGGTGCTATCATAGCTCACTGCAACCTTGAACTCCTGGGCTCAAGCTACCCTCCTGCCTCAGTCTCCCAAGTAGCTAGGTGCCCACCACTGGGCCTGCCTAATTTTTAAAAAAATTTTTTGTACAGACAAGGTCTCACTATGTTTCCCAGGCTGGTTTCAAACTCCCGGCCTCAAGTGATCCGCCAGCCTTGACCTCCCAAAATGTTGGGATTAAAGGCACATACCACTGTACTTGGCTATTTAATGATACTATTTCTGATGTTCTGAAATTTTAGGAACATATATACATGTAGGGGAAGGCCTGACCTGGCAGGGTTCCAAAATACCTCTGCTCCATTTATTTTGGTCGCCCCACTACAATGTCAGACCCTTCTTTTAAATTAAGATATCCTATGCTGGGCTAATTTGGGTACCGAATATGTTAACTCTTCCATTATTTTATTATTCAGAATTGATTTATATGTTTAGGTGACACCAGGCAAAAAACTAGACCATGAAAGAATGGTGCATATTTTACTGATAACACAAATGACTCAAGAGTATCAGAAAACAACAGCATCGTGACTTACAGTAGATGCCAGCTGAAGCACCCCATCAGGCATCCCTGGAAACCATGAACCATAAAAGCCAAACGAGGTTAGTTGTTAGTCTAAAGAGAAATTTCCCCAATTTAAATTTCCATGGAAGACACTACAAACACAAAGGTGGTGTGTGTGTGTATGTGTGTCTATCTCACCAAAAAGTGTCAAAAAAAAAACCCATAAGATCTTCCCAGTTTTTCAAACTCATAGGCCAATGATAGAGTAATAGAACTGGATGATTTCGTGATTTTATACTGATCAGCAGAAATGCTAGAGGAAGGAGCAAAAAGCTGAGTAATTTGGTATCTTGAGAATACTGGGAAAATTACATTCCAAAGTACATTAATTTTTTAAAAATTTCAGAAGATGACATATAATTAATCATTATTATTATAAGATTTCAGCGAGAATACTGCATTAGTTTATGCTAAGTAATGCAGTCTGAAGAGGCTCAATAAATCTTAGCTGAATGGAATCTCAAAGGACAAATTAACATAGTTACCCCCAGTTTTACAACACAAATAGATATGAAAGCAAAGACTACAGTACTTGGGAAGTAGAGAAATCTGGTAGAGAACTATAGTAATAAACTAGAATATAAAATAATTCCAAAGAATAAAACATATATAAGAGAAATGCTCCGTGGACTATAAAAATTAATACGTAGAAAGAGCACAAAGACTAAAATACTGGCAAAACGATTTAATCAGCAACCATACAAATATTAGATATTTTAAACATTCAGTCTCTCAATATATAAAACTTCTGCATGTGAACTAAATTTGGTGGGGGAGGGGGAAGGTACAGGGAGAGAAATCAAAAGTTATCCATCTAAGTTTGTAATACAAAATTTTAATATCCCAAAATGTTAAAAATTAAAAAAACTTTTAAAAGGGAGATATACTAAATTGCTCAAGCATTTTTGTTAATTTAAACAATACAGATAGGATTATTTGGAATGCAATGTTAATAACATGCAGACACAGGTTTGCTATTTTTCAAGTTTTAATGTGCCTAATTTCTTGGTAACACCATCAAACTCCCTTTGCTGTAGTTATTGATATTGAATGCTACATAATAGCAGGTAGTATGAGGGAGATTAAACACACACATATGCACATGTACACAACACATATATACACAAATTAACAAACTACTACCACCACCGAAATAGAAATTTTGGATTCAGCTGATTAAAATTTTCTTATAATGTTTTACTTGTATTAAAAAGTTAGGTAATGTCCATATTAATATCTGTTTATATATATGTATATACACACACATACCCATAGTCATTCTTATACATAATAAGGTTAAAATTTTATCTCCCTGAAAATCTAAATATGAAAGTAATACTTCTAAATACTTTCAAAGACTATAAATTCTTACTGAAAACATTACAGAGACTTTGGTTTCAGAATAAAGCATAAACGGAAAGACTATTTTTCTATTCTTTTACAATTTCTAACTTAATAATTCTGCTAATATTCACCTATATCCAGTGACAAATACAAGAATAATATTATGTTGTCAAGGTAGAGTAGAAAGCTATAATGTAAAGCCATCTTGAAACACATCTGTAGTATATTTCTCTTTAAAAAGTTATAAAATGAGAGAGATACTAGTCTAGGTTAAATACAGTCGGAATTTATACATGCTTTTAAAAGGATTGGCAATCCTAGAAAAAAGCATCAGACTCCGATAAAATAGGGCCAAATATCAATGGTATTTCAGGAAATATTAATAGCACATAAAACATACTATATACCTGAAAAGCTAAAAAATCTTCCAAAATGTGGTGAGCAACGTGGTGTGGGGAAAATAATGTAGGTACCTAAGTCAGGTAAGCCTACGTTTTACAAGTCTTGCTTTTGTACATTCTAGCTATGGGCTGGGTTACTTAACCTCTTGGTTAAATTAACCTTTCTGAGCCTCAGTTTCCTCATATGGAAGAAGAGAATAATAATAACCACTCGACAGGATTGTTAAAAGGACTAATTGAGAGTCTTTTACTCTGAATTTTATATATATGCACATATGAATGAATTTGCATGAAAGATATATACTTTTTAGGCACAAAATAGATAAGAATAGAAATGATACATTCATTAAGTTTGGGATATGTAATTTCATTGATTTTTATACTATTGTATTTTTAAGATAAATGGGGAGGCAGGCACAGTGGCTCACACCTGTAATCCCAACTACTTGGGAGGCTGAGGCAAGAGGATCACTTGAGTCCCGGAGTTCAAGTCCAGCCTGGGTAACATAGCAAGACATTATCTCTTAAAAAAAAGAGAAAAAGAAGAGGAGAGAAAGAGAAGAGGAAGGTAAGAGAAGAGAAAGAAATAACAAAATATTCTTTTGAAAAGAAAATTGTAGCTGCACAGGGAAAAGGTCTCTAAATTTTCTATTAAAGTTAGATCACCAAATGAAATTTATGTTGATTTTTCTTAACTTACATGAACTGAATACGAAAACAAAATCTTTTCCCAGTTTTAGTTCTCATCTATTATCCCGAATATACATTTTCAAATGTGAAGGTAAGACGTTCTTTATTAAAAGAGCTTTCATTAAAATGTCTTATTTATTAAGAGCAGCTTAAAATATTTAATTTCTAACCTTACAGTTGTTTCATTGTGTGTCTATAAGGGAAACAAACACAAAAAAATAAGCACAATACAAGTGTATTTATTTTGACAGAAAAATCACAGTAATTTTAAACTGTGAAACACTGCCCTCTGTAGTCCACTGAATTAAACAACAACTCAATTTACTTAAATCACAATAAAATACAGCAGAGGAATTTTGGATTTTCCTGCCTTGTTCCTAAAGCAAAATTTTTCTGCTCTATAAAACTCTTTTATTAAAACAAGATTATACTAGAGAAATGCCTATTTCAAATATTCTTCAACCTCAGTTAAAGTCCCTCCTCTCCTTTTGATTCATCCCAAACTCAATTTGCAGTTACATATGGCATTAACTTTCATGTTCCTGCATAAAAATTACAATATTTAACCCAATTCAGACAGAACATATATGAGAAAACACGGACACAATCCATATCAAAAAAAGAATAAAGATACCGAATTCAGAATTCAATTTACATAGGTTCTTAAACCAATCGTCTGTTAACTTGGCACTGCTATAATTGGTAAAGCTATATAAAGCAAAACTAAACAGAGTATAGCACACTCAGCTATTAAGGTTATCTAGCCGAACTGCATTTTTGGGTAAAAAGACTCAAACTTTTCTTTAATCCTCCCTCTGCATCAAACATAACATGACTGTCTAATAAGTTCGGTTCAACTTCTATTGATAATCTTCTATATTTCAGGTACAGTCTGGGACAGGGAGTATAAATATGAATAAGATATAATCTTAATTCTGGAAAAGTTTACAGTACTACAGGAGGGAAAGATCATTTCAATTCAAAGTGAGACGAAAGCATGAACCATAGAGGACAAGTATTCTTCCTATTTCAGTATGGTACACAGAGTAAAAGATTCCTGGAGGTAAACACACCCTGAACTGAGTCCTGAAGGATAAGCATAAATTAATCTAGTAAAGAGAAGGTTTTCTAGACAGAGAAAACAACTGAACTAAGATTAGAAGGTGTGACGAAACAGCAAGTCATAGGACAGTAGGTATTAACAACTCTAGGCTGTGATTCAAAATAATTCGTGGGCCATAAAAACAAAACAAAAGCAGATTCCAGGACCTTGTCTCAGTAAATTTTAAGGAAACCTGGCAAGCAGCTTGAACATCTGTATTTTTAAAGCTCCTTACAAGGGATTCTGATGTATGGCTAGGATGGTGAAACAACACAGTAAGAAAATACAAGCAGTCTGATAGTACTGGAACCTAAAATAAAAGATAAGGATGGATAAAAAGTGGGACTGAAGTGTGATTACAAACCAGATTATGGTGGACTTTGTACATCATGCTAATTTAGCCTATAAATAAAAGGAAACCACTTTTAAATAGGAAAAACATGATCAGATACATACTTAGATAAGTCATTTTAGAAACAGTGTGGAGGAAAATTGAGAGGGACCAGACTCAAAACAAGGAGACCACTTAGGAAGCACTGCAACAGCCTAGGCAAGACGTGATGGTATACTAAGACAGAGGCAGTAGGGATGGAAAGAAAGTGATGAATGTAGACTACTCTGAAGGTAAAATTAATGAGATTTAGCAACTAATTAAACGGGCCACTAAGAAAAAGTGGTAAGAAAAGATTCAAGGATTACTCTTAGGTTTCTCAATTAAATAAATTAGGTATATGGCAGTATCATTAAATAAGGTAAGGAATAAAAGAGAAAAAAGATAAAGGCAAGAGAAGGGGATAGAGAATTGATGAGTTCTACTTTGGACTTGTTAAGCTCAGTAATTTTTATAGAAAAATAAAAATTGGAAGATTTCACATAAAAATAAAAATTTCATATCAGATCTATCACTAGGCAGGCATTCATAGCAATAACTGGTTGGAGCTAAGGTCCAATTCCCCTCGTTAAATTGGGCATGCACTTCACTGTAAAGCACAGTTCCCTGACTCTTCAAGTATAAATCATAATCTACTTCATTCATTTATGTTAATGGCCTGGCCCATGAAGGCATTTGACTTTTTTAAAATCTTTTTTTGTGATCCTAGTCTAAAAATTCTAAGCCCTGATCAGGATTGCAGAAAAGATCAGGGCTGAAAAATAAATTTACAATCAATATAGGCTGTGGCTAAAACTGCAAGAATGGGAAGGAGATACACGGTTCTGAAAATAATCAACATAGGTTGAATCCTGGGGCAAAATAATACTTAATCATGTAGACTTCATGCTTTAGGATATTCCTATCACCTTAACAGTGGCCTTTACTATACTTAAATCCTAATTCAAAATTCCTTTTCCCCATGTGTGTATATTTTAATCTCTTCAGCAAAACCGTTAGTCCTTAACCATAAATGCTGAGTTTTCTATTTATTTCCAGGTAGTTTTTTTAAGAATTACTACTAGCATCCTGTATATCTATATGCTCTATAAAGGCTAGTTGAATTAAATAAAGTAATCCCCTTACACTGAGCTTAAGTTATGTCCCAGAACTTGAAGAAACAAAAAGAAGAGCCAGAAGAGGATTAGAAATACATCCTGAGAGAAATGTAAAGGGATTAGTATTTACCCTGGAAAAGAGAATGAGAAGGAAATTAGAATAATCAAAAAACTACTTATAAAAAAAAAACCTACTTATTAGGTACCTTCTATGGCATGGTCCTGTGCTAACCCTTGTAGGGGGTCTCATGGGGATACAAAGATGAATTAAACATGATCCTTGGCTTTGAAGGGCCTATAGGCTACATGTAGTACTATCAAGTGTAACAGTCAGATGAGGTTCTTTCTGAGACGAGAAGTTTAATACATGATAAAAATGTAACTTAAAGAACTATTTTCTAGCATAAGCTAGAGAAAACAAACCAAATTAATACCAATACCTGATTGTCAACAAAAATTAAATATAAATAAGAAAAAATCAAAGAAGGTAAATTTCTGGCAAGAATAAACATATCTAATTGCTTTTTAAAATATAAATTCCAAAAGTATTACTGCCTTTATAGGTAAGTATATACTACATTTATGAATTTATCTATTCTGACTTTCAATGAATTTTTATAGGTCAAAGATAAGTAGATGATGCTATAAAAACAACAGGTAAATAGTTTTGCAAAAGGCTAGATGGCTCCTAGACAGCTAGATAACCACTTATTTGGCTATTGGAACAAAAGAGTGTCAGTTCTCCCATCTATGCTATTCATCTTCACGGACAACACACAAATATAATATAATGGATGCTAGTCTAAATGTCATGAGACCAGTGAGGTGAAGAGAAATGAAGTTACTATTATGAGATACCGAGTAAATATAAAAGTTTTAAAGATCTAGGAAGCAAAAAAAAAAAAAAAGCAAAAGAGAGAACCAAGGTATTAACAGTATCACTGTTAGAAAAAGCACTAGAAATTCCTGAGAATAAAAACACATCTTATTTATAAATGAAATCTGCTCCCTCTGGTGGTCACTAAAGGTTTTACTAGGTGTGAGTAGAGATGGAGGTAGAAGACAAAGAGAAATGAAATTTCAGGCACTACGTTAACCTATATGGCAGACAAAAAAATGTTTAATTTTCAACGAAAACTTTAAAAAAAGGAATTCAGAGTCTCAAGTGTTATGGAGGTAGCTCTGAAGATTACAGAAACAGTAACAAGTGAAAAGACATTGCTAGGGAATAGGACTGAATGTGTATGAGTGTGCGGGGAAAGGTACTTTTTTTAAAGTTTCATTTTATACTCTTCCACAGTTTGAATTTTTTCCCCATATGCCTGCATTACTTTCATTAAAATATTATTTAGTGGACAATATGGATAAATACCTATATCTTTTACAAGTTTACAATCAGTGTATTTCCCTTCTCATTCAGAGTAAAAGCCATAATCCTTACAACAGATTTATATACTATGTGCCCAAACCTACTTCATATTCTATTTCTCTGTCCCTCATTCCTATATATGTTCAGTCCTCCTTGCAGTGTCTAGAGCTCACCAGGCATTTTCCTCCTTTAGAGCCTCTATAGAGAATGTTCTTCCCCCTGTATGGCTGACTCCTTCACTTACTTCAAATCTGTGCTCAATGTAACCTTTCAGTGGTCCTTCCCTGGCTACTTTATTTAAAATTGTAACCACACCTCTAGTATGCCCTATCCTTCTCCCCTGCCTTCTTTCCATAATATTATCACCTTCTAATATGCTGTAATATTTACTAATACACCATAATATTTACTTATTTATTACTCATCCCTGTCAGACTGTAAACTCCCTAACAGCTGGGTTTGTTCTGCTGTATTCACTGCTGTTGTATTCTCGGCCCCTAAAACAGTAATTTGCAAACTTGCAGAAAATCAGTACACTATTAACATGTAGAATGAATAACTGACCAATATCAATAATACCTTAACAGATGTTAGAAAAAAACCCAAAATGCCTCATTTTATATTTGGTTCTACATGAAACAGTAATCTATTACGGATTAGGATAAATTTGAATTACATATGCAAAACATATGACATTAATCTTTTAATGAGGTATGTAGAGAGATCATTAGGCAAAAAAAGCAGCCATTAATGTATATAACCAAGTTACAAAATAAACTCAAATTGAATCATTCTGCTATTAGTACAAAAAAAGACTTTGTACAGGACTCAAAAGAAACAGTATCCATTGCACTATGCTTTTGGAACAAGAATCTTCTCAAAAGAACAATGGAAAATATCAGGTATCATCCAGGAATTACCAGAAACATCTAATTCTTTAATTTGGAAAATGTCCTCTTCTAGAACTGTTAATATTTATCAGGCTATAAAAACATATCTTTTTGTCTAGAGTAGAAAATACATTAAAATTACTATAGGACTTACAGTGTAGTTGTCCTGCTTTACATGTCAATGCTACTTATTTACAAGCAAGGCAGCCGCCTTAGAACAGGGTTACTTTATGGTCCAGGGAACTCAGATTAAAAAGAATCTTAACCTCCCAAGTGATCACCAAGTCAATTAAGCCACAGTCAAAAAAAAAAATAATAAGGTGACTGGGATGCAATAATTTTCCAGTTTCACCAAAGTTTTACAAAACCACCTTGCTATCTGTCAAACTCATCAAATTATACACTAAAGATTTGAGCATTTCACTGTATATAAATTTTGCCTAAAAACAAAACTCCTATAAACAGAATTTCAGTTGGTAAATTTGTTTTTCCCAGTGGTATAGGTTAGCAAGTATGAAACTGCTTTCCGTATAGTCTAGGCTTGAGCAAATGAGTAAATATATTGAGGATACTGGGAGCCAGGGTTCTGCTGGAGAAAGGAGTTACGAATGTACAAAGAGGGAAGGCTAGAATGTTATCTTGTAGTGTTGGGTTGGCATTGGAGGAATCAAATATGGAGTTGCGGTTTTTAACATATAGTAAATATATAAATATTGACAGGATGTATATTGTGAGAGTTATGTAAGTACACACACATATGTGTCTATGATCATCTATGTGTGTATCTATGTATATATGTACACATTCATATATATGTATAGATATGCCCATATATATGTACATGTGTATATAGAAGTGTTTCGTGTGTATGTATCTATATATACATATATTTGAGGCTATGTACTATTTAGGTCTATCTCTTGAGAGGGCCTAGAAGCAATGACACCCCAGTAGCAATGAACATACCCCAACACCCAGAAACTGGTTTCTAAATGCTGTTCTCTACCAAAAGGAACCAAGGAAATAACCAATTTCAGGGTTGGAGCAGGGGAAGCATCAGATGTCTATGTAGTGGGCTGAATCATGTACCCCAAAAAGATGTCCCAGGTACCTATAAATGAGACCTTACTTGGAAATACGGTCTCTGCAGATGTAGGTTAAAATGAGGTCATAGTGGATTAAGGTGGGCCCTGAATCCATGACTGTCTTTACAAGAAAAAGGAACGAGAGATCTGGATATAGAGACACAGGGAAGAAGGCCATGTGAAGACAGAGGCAGAGACTAGAGCTACACTGCCACTAGGGCCACCAGAAGCTGGAAGAGGCAAGGAAGGAGTCTTCCCTACAACCTTCAAAGGGAGCATGGCTCTGCTGATACCTTCTTTTGGACTTTTAGCCTCCAGAAGTGTGAGAGAATAAATTTCTGTTGTTATAAGCCACAAAGAACTATTTTGTGGTAGTTTGTTACAACAGCCCTGGGAAACTAATACAGCTTGGAACATCTTGTGCCAGAAAGTAAGAAAATACTCAAAGAATAATAAGGACATATCAAAAAGACACAAGAGCCATCTTGAAGGGCTCCGGCTACCCAGGAAATTATTTTAATGGATTATACTCTACTGAATAAAATAGAAATCCATGAGTCTGAACTGATATAAACACACAAATGTTGAGAGAGGCAATCCACGGTGGGCTCTGAGTGTCCCAACACATTCTTGTTCAGTATACCCGGCCCTGACCACTCTTTACCTGGGCCATTTCTAAGTATCGTGCGTGCAGCAAGCCACCTTCATGGAGGAAATAACATCTCTCCAACCCCTGACCAAGAGGAGACTTGCTTCCACCTGCTGTAAAAGTGGTGAATCCCTGTAGCTCAGTGCTCCTTGCCTATAGCACAACCCACTGCATATGCAGGAATAAAACGAGGCCCACCTGCATCATCCTTGTGGGACTTGAGGGATACGAAAAAAATCAACGCAAACCAAATGAAGCTCATGCAGTTTGCCATGGGATGAATAATAAAGTCCTTTGGCTCTGACCCAGGAGTCTTGTGCCTTCTGCCAGCATCAAAAAAACAGTAACAGTCTAACTTACTAGCTTGCAAGTAGGGTAAAATCTCAGACCTTTCACAGTTCTTGACAATGAATAAATAAATAAAAGGGAAAGCCTATCCTTACACTGGAATGCTAAATACTACAATGTAGAAGAAATTATAGATTTAGAAAATCATTAACGAATGTTAAAACTAGTGGGTGAGATCTGATTAGGAAAAGGATATTTATATAGTCTCAAAGTGTCTCCCCACAAATTACTTGTTAATTACAAAGGGAAAAATAGAACTTCACAGTGGAGAAATCCGGCAGACACTGCCTTAACCAAGTGATCAAAGTTAACATCATTGATATTGGAACAAGACATCATGTGCCGCCTGGTATAATGCATTGAAAAAGACAAAATTCTGTGGTATTCCTCCTCAAAATGTATAATCTGAACCTAGTCATAGACAACCCCAAAACGAGGGACACTCTACAAAACAATTGGCCTATATTCTTCAAAAACATTGCCAAGCTCTGTGGCGCATGCCTACAGTCCCAGCTACTCGTGAGGTTGAGGTGGGAGGACTGCTTGAGCCCCGGAGTTTGAGCAAGTCCAGCCTGGGATAACAGTGAGACCCCATCTCTTAAAAAAAAAATGGGGGGAAAAAATCATGGGCAAGAAAGAAAAAGGCAGGCTGGGAAACCGTGTGATTAAAGAACACTAAACAGACATGACAACTAAATACAATGCATGATCCTGGATTAGATCATGAACCAGAATTTTAAGAAATAACTATGAAGGATGTTTTTAAAATAAATGATAAATCTGAATATGGATTGTAGATTTGAAAATAATACTGAATCAATGTTAATATTCCTGATATTGATAATTATGGTGTAATTATACAATAGCCCCCACCTCCATCCACAGTTTTGCCTTGCCTGGCTTCAGTTGCCAATGGTCAACTGCTGTCCAAAATATTAAATTGAAAATTTGAGAAATAAACAATTCATGAGTTTTAAATTGTGCACCATCATGGGTAGCATGATGAAATCTCACGCCAGTCCGTTTCATCCTGCCCAGGACATGAAATCATCTCTTTGTCCTGAGTATTCACGCTGAATACACTACCTGCTTCTTAGTCACTTAGTTGCCCTCGTGGTGATCAGATCTACTGCGATGGTATAACAATGCTTGTGTTCAAGTCACCCTTATTTTACTTAATTATGGCCCCAAAGCACAAGAATAGTGGCACTGGCAATTTGGAAATCCAAATGGAAGCCATAAATTTCTTCCTTTAAGTGAAAGGTAAAAGTTCTCAACTTAAGGGGAAAAAAAATCATATGCTAAGGCTGCTAAGGTCTACAGCAAGAACAAATCTTCTATCCACGAAATTGTGAAGAAGAAAAAAGAAATTTATGCTATGTTCGCTGTTGTACCTCAAACTATAAAAGATACTGCCACAGTGAGTGATAAATAACTAGTTAAGATGAAAAAGACATTAAATTTGTGGGTGGAAGACAGGGACAGAAATGTTTTCCAATTGACAGCAATCAGGTTTGGTACTATCAACAGTTTCAGATACCCACTGGGGGTCTTGGAACATACCCCTGAAGACTGGGGGTAGAGGGACTACTGTGTAAGAGAAGGTTCTTGTTCTTAGGAAATAAACACTGAAGTATTTAGTGATAAAGGGACGATGCGTCCAATTTAAATAGCTTAGAAAAATTTATTCATATGTGTATGTGTTATATACATATATGTGTAAAGAAAGAAAGAAAATGATAAAGCAAATGTAACAATTGGTGAATCTAGATAAAGGCCATAGAGAAGTTCCTTGTTCTATTCTTGAACCTTTTTAAAAATTATATCAAAATAAAAAATTACCCTATCCCCTCAAAAACCAAATAAAGGCAAAAGAATTGCCTTGATTACATTAGACACTGAATATCACACTCTTGAAATAAGATGAAACACAAAAGAAAACAGTCAAAGCGCTGCATTTTAAAGCAAAATTCCTTTATACTAGTAACAACTATGTACTCATGAAATAATTATTACAAAAACATTGAAAACTGTTGAATTCATTCACTGCTAAAATGTTTGGCTTAAATATTTTGATTGAAAAAAATTCAGTTTGCATTTTTAACATGATATAATGCAGCCTTTATCCTACTGGAATATTTGTCAACCATGTTTTTAAAAATATTTTTAAATAAAATAGCAATCTTACCTTTACTGACTTCTTACTAGATGTTCTCCAATAAGTATAAGAGAAAAACAGGTTATATTTAAGTGAACAATATTCAATGCTCCCAAGGTCCAAAGAAATCTCTTCTTCTGCTGGATTCTCTTACATTTGCATTATTATTATTTTATACTATTAAACATATTTTGATATGTTTTATCTTCTCTATTATACTTTAAACTACATAATTGCAGAAACACATCTTATTCATTTTCTATCCTTATTAATAAGCATTCTGTACTTGTATAGAAAGTACTCATAAAAAAAAATCCAAGAAGAACTTTCTTTTTCTCAGGATTACAATGTTGATCTCAAGTTATTAAACTCTTTCAAATTCTGCCATGATTGACATTATTATGCTTTTAAAAATTCTCTATAATTCAGAGAAGTTCTCAGCATCAGTAGCTGGTTATGTTCATTTTTAAGCAATAGTATTCTTAAATAAATATTGCAATAACTGTAAGTTTCAAAAAAGAAAAATGTTAAGCATATTACTTAAGCCTAAGCTTAGTTTTAAACACTTATTTGAGAGAAAGATAAGCTTTTAGAGAGTATTATTTATAATCATTAAGTCTTACCTGAGGATTCCAACCTGGATCTAAAGTTTTAACTACTGCGATATATTCCTGCATTGCTTGTCTGGGGCTCGAATCACCGAGTGCTTTCCATGCTTCCCTACGGTGTAGAACATCCAAAATGACCTGTCATTAACCACGTAAGTAACACGAACAGCATACTTCTTTTTATTATTAAAAAAGTTTTATATACATTTCGAGGGTATAAATATATCTCAAGGGTATAGATGTAGAGACAATAAGCTATGCAGAGAGGAAGTGCCCTCTCTTTTTGCATTTACACTGGTCTATCGCAATACAGATCTTATCACTCCTAAGAAGCCTTTTCAGGTATTTTTTTCCTAATCTGCCCCCCCAATGAAATTTTAATAACACAGATATACTGCACATTTGTTGAATTTTAGAAGACTACAAACCATTATAATCTAAGATCTTATCACCCCTCAAAACCCAATTTTCACCCCTGTTGAGAATAGAAGGTCTACAGACCAATAGAGGTAGTTCCCATCTTATGAATTAACTGTACTTTTGGCATTTTAGTGGTATGGAAATTAGTCATCACACAAAAAACAATATTCCCTGGGAAAATGTATCACACTTTTTACTTCAAATGCAAGAAATCCACCTTCCCTTTCTGCTGTTACCTCATCTATAAGCTACTGATAGGCGATCCCGAGGCCTCAGTCAGGGACTTCAAAAGCGAGGAACGGTGAGGACAGAAATAAGAACACTAATGAATCAGACGGTAAGGACCTCCTATAGTATAAATACTGAAAGTAACATTTCAGTCCCCAGTCCGCTTTTGGGTCATCCCTTTCCTTTTTGCTGCAGGCTGCCACAATAGGCCTCCTTGGTTTTTCCCTACCAATTCCTTCTATTTCCAACCAGGGTTTCTCTGTGTCCCTTATCCACTGTAAAACAGAACTCAGTTCCATAGTTTTTTCACTCTCTTTCTGCTCTGATGATGAACATAACATCTTTCTAAGGTTTCTAAATTTATTTTCATTCAATCTCATGAGAGTTACCTATACATCTTAACACTCTACCCCTAAATATATCAGCTTATACAAACTCAGGAAATTTGTCCTCAATACCATTAGATAATATGGAGACCACATATTCAGATTTCCCCGATGGTCCCAGTAATGTTCTTTATGGCTTTCTTCTCCCAGACCAGGAGCCAATCAAGATTCACATATAGCACTGAGTTTCATATATCCTTAGCCTTTTTGTCTTCCATGGTATTGACATTTTTAAGAGTCCAAACCAATTGTCAATTTGGATTTGTCTTTTTATTTCCTTACCTACATAGTGTTCTTGTCAAAAATGATTAATCATGATTAAAACCAGGTTAAATATTTCAGCAAGAGCAATATGTTGGTGACATGTCCTTTACAATGCACCACATTTGGGGTTTGTTCCCATCAGTTTGTCCCATCATCAATTAGACTGATGATTTGGTAATGGTAATATCTGCCAGTTTTCTCCTTTGTAATTTGTTAAGGAAATCATCGGTCAGCCTATAACCCACAGTTTTGTCCCCCAATAGTTTTTCATCTAATGTTTTAACAATAGATTTCTCCCATAATTTTTCCCCAATAGTTTTTCATCTAATGTTTTAGCATGCATTGATGATTCTTGCCGGAATTATTATTATAGTGGTTATAAAATCTAAACTTGTTTTAATTGCTAAAAACAAGGAGAAACAGGCAAAGCACAGGGAAAAATTTAATGAAGTTATAAAATTTCATAAATTAAAACAAAAAACTCACAGTAAAAGTTACATCAGGCATTCTCTAGAACAGTCAGAGATGTCAGTCAGAGACCTGTTTGTTATCATCAATCAAGAAAACTTGTGCCAGAATATAAATCAATGCACTGCTTCCCTCACTGAGAAATCTCCTACACACAAAAAAAGTCAGCTGAACCAAACAGTGTGGTTAGTGACGTAAGTGATTTACATCCAGTTTCAAACTCTCTATCTCCTTACAGTTGGGTAAAAAACAGTTGGCAGATAGACAATTTACCCAGGGATCAAATTTTGTGTGGGACTGCTCTAGAATGTAAAGTCAGAATCCATCTTTTAAGCACTTCCCCTCTACACAGCCATATTTCATATATATTTTTTAAACTCTACCCCTCTATATTTCTTTTAATTCCAGGGCTGATGCTCCAAAGTCTTCCCTTTTATAACTAAAATTCCCTATTGTATGTGATTTCTCTTTTTTCACTTAGACAAGGTAAGAAAATTTAACACTCCATAAATGATAACAGGGAGCCTCTGAATTATAAGTAAAAAAAATTGGGGGAGAGCATAATCTTTTTACATATTCAGAGGTAGACTCAGTATCTTGTTTTGGGATTTTTTTCCTCTCTTCTTTCAAGAGGTTATTATAAGCACTATTTACTGTGGTGTGGGTGAGCAAGGAACAGAAGAATATCAAGAGACAAGAAGATAAAATTGGAGCAGGGAAGTAGAAGAGTGAAAAAATAGGGATTTATTCTGCTCTTCTCCCTTCTCATCCTCCTGGCCTTCTTCCAAAGATCCCTCCAGAGGGGAGAAGTGGTGACTCATTAGGGGCTGTAGGGTAGGAAAGGAAAATCTCAAGCAATAGCTTGTTATAGTTACTCTCTTACTATAAACATGTAAGAAATGTATGTCTGCTGCGAACTACTTATATACCAATATCCTGGCATAAGAATCCTTTAGGAGACTTAGCTAAAGTAGATTCTTTTAATCCGTCTCCCAGTTGCCTGTCATTAGGATAGTCTACAGCAGAGAGAGATTAATATAAAAAAAAAAAATGCTTTAATCAGCTCACTACTTTCTAACTCCTTAACACCCAAACCATCCCCAACTAAAGATTCGAAGAATTTCTTACCATTTTTGCTTTCCTTCAAAATCAAAGAAGCTTGGTTTAGGAGTATTGCAATTTCCAACTTTGACCTAAATGAGGGGGCAAAAAATCAAGAACTTATTTTTCAAAGAAATGTCTGAGAAATTGTTTTCAAATTTATTACGTATATTTTGTAACTGTAAGTTACAAATAGTTACATCTATATGGAGTAACAAAATTTAATATTCTTTGCAAAAGAAAACAAAAAACCCCAAACAAATCAAACTTTACATAAAGTTGCTTTGGCTTACTGCATAAAACAACTGTTATCTAATACTGTGATACAGAAATAATGGGTGACAAACAACTGAATTCCTAAATTAGACTAATTATACATTAAGACAAATTATCAATATAGACTATGTAATCTTTATTATCACTTATAAAATAGCTTTTAAACATGCAATTAACAAGTTTTAAAGTACAGTTTATCAGAATTCATAAGATTGTTCCTTCATGCTGAGTCTCATAACTCTATTTAGCATTTTATCTCTCCAAAATTCCAGGATAAAGTATACTATTTTAAAAGTGTCCAATTATGAAATTTATTAACATACATTTAGATGCCAAAAGCCATTCAAAAAAATTTCAAGGGTTCTCAAGAACAATATAAATTCTATTTTTCCACAATAATCTTCTCTTATTTGTGGTCGATACTTATTTTTAATCAAATGACATTTGTAGTTAAACTATAAAGTGATAATTTTCATTGTGAATAAGCACAAATGAAATTCATACAAGAGCAGATTTATTATACAGCCCGATTCCCACTGCCAGAAGAAACCTCCCTTCCTTATGAACTTTTATAGCACTTACTCTATATATTTCTTAAGGCACTTTTCACTTTTTCTACCTTGTGTTAGAAAGTTTTATGTAAAGCCTCTATTAGAACAGAGCCTCTAACTGTTCTTAACTCACCCACAGTACTTATCTACTTCTCAGGGACCTTCCCACTACCTCCTATTACTCTTAAACACTTGAATTTTGCTAAAATCTAACTGATGCCTTTATCTAACCAGAATCATATACTTACTGACTTAGGGATTTTTAGTTTGGTGTTTGCTCGTTATGCCTCTCACCTGAAATGCCTTCTCTTCTTCACTCAGCTTTTCAAAATGCTACACCTCCTTCCCGTCCCATTCAAAATTTGGACTCTAAGAATACTTTTAATCTACAATGATCTCATCCACCTCTGAATTCCAGTAATTGTCACCTCTATAATTTGCTTAGTAATTCATCACAGGGCTCTCTGGCTGTTATTAAAATGTATACTCACATAGGGGCAGCCCTGTTATGATGGGATGGAGGGAAGAAAGGCTAAGAGAAGGAGCTGCATTTCTTGAACCACCACCATGTACCAAATACTTCACGGATGTTATCTCACGTGAATCACACAATAATCCCACAAAGTATGCCATTACAAATGTATTTTATAAATTAGGATAGAGAAGCTCAGGAGGGCTGTCTCAGTTACACATTAGTAAATCCAGAATTAGTCCGGAATTAGCTGTTTGATTCCCAAGTTCAATCTGTCTTTACTATGTATCATTTTGAGTTAAACGCTACAGTCTGGGCTTCAGTCTGGCATCTGAAATCACATTAACTACTGGATTATGAGAAATATGAAATGAGATAAACTATACAAACTATAAGGTATCACAAAAATAGCAATTATTATTATTTTTGTTTTTTATCCAGACAATAGCCAGTGGTAGAAATAAATGCCAATATCTGTTCTCCATTTCTCCTACAGTAATAGAATTCTCTAGCTGGACACATGGTAATCCAGCTAAACATTATGTGTGGCCTTGCAACTTCTCCCTAGGTTTTGGGGATTAAATGTGTGCAAAAGTAATAAAAAAAAAAAAAAACACTTCCTTAAAAAGAAAAGGGGCTTGTCCTCCTCTTTTGCTTTGTCCTGGCTAGAACATGTTATGTGATGATGGTAAGTCACCTCAGATCACGAAAAAGAAACTTAGGGCGGCAGTTTTCAAACTTTTTCGTCTTATGATCCCTTTACACTCTTAGAAATTAAAGGCCCTAAAGAGCTATCATTTACATGGGTTATGTCTATTGATATTAACCACATTAGAAATTAAAACAGAGACATTTTAAAAATATGTATTAATTCATTTAAAAATAATAATAATCCCATTATATGGTAACATAAATTTTTATGACAAATACCCAAATTTGAATAGGCATAGTTATCTGTGAATTGTTAAGTAAACATGTCCCATGGAAAAAAGCAGATAGTTCAGTTTGCAAATCAGAAATTACAAAGCACTTTTCCTCAAAGTAGCCAACATAATTCAGTAAGCAGTAGGAGTGCCTTGTGTGTACCTCCCATCTCATCACAAAATATTTAAACGACTTGTCTCAAGGGTTAATAGTCAATGAAAATAAATTTTTACTATTTCATCAAAGACATTTTTAAGTGAAACTGGAGTTCATTTTTACTCTGAGTACATGGCGGTAAAAAAAAAAAACATGACTACTAACAGTTTGCTCCTACTGCCTTGATTCATGCTAAGGCATCAGCAGTTTTATCCATCATAATAGCATAGGAAAAAGGTAAATAGTGTCCTAGCATTATTCTAATAATTTCGACCTTAGGGATCCATGGACCACAGTTTGAGAACTGCTGCCTTAGGGCATGGCTAAGCCAGACAGAAAAAGCTTAGGCTTCTGGATGATCTCATGAAGCAGAGCCACCCTGCCCTGGATCACCAGATCATTACGTGAGATGAAAACAAAGGTTCAGCAGCTGACCCTGTAACCTAACTGACACAGAAGCTTTTATAATTCCCAAATTCAAAGAACAGTCTGGATTCAGAAAAGACTGGGAAATTAAAACAATAAGATTTTAGGACATCATGAACAGCAGTTTTCAAATCATGAGATAATGAATTACAAGTTATGAAGCAGAGGAATAAAATGTACCACTTGAACAGAGCATCTAAACTCTGTTCTCTCTGATATGTCCAGTGCCCTTGAAAGACTATTTCAACAAAGGTTGCCAGTGACAGATGCCAATGAATCAAGTGTGCCCACGTTAAAGTAGGAGGGCATGCTCGATATTCTCACTTGTTCTGTGCTGAAGGCTCCCATAAAATGAAGTCAAAAGGAATTCAAAATTGTCATTGCCCCACAGTTTTCACAAGTGTCAATTAGTTAGCTTTTGCTGGAAGAGTGTAGGCTAATGCACAGAGGGACCAAAAAACTGTTAATTTGTTTGATCTTTTTGAAACTTCATTAAAAAGATGATTTTAAAGCCACAGGCTTATCCAAGACCAAAAAAAGCTATGAAGTTAGGTAAGTTTAGAGCTCTGCCTAAGAAAATAAGGTGCATATCTCACCTTATTTTTATTTTCCTGCCAACGACCTTACCTCATTCAGCCTAAAAAAATAGGATGCTATTCCAAGTACATGATGTTATTATTTTATGATAAATTTTAATCCAACATGCAGAAATTATATTGGACTTTCAACTTTATTATTCTATGAAAGATGCTACTTTCAACATAATTCTGTTAAAAATACAACATTTAGGAGACTGATGAAAACTGTGGCCCTCTGTCATATCTAACCAAGCATAATCTTATTCTCTAATAACGAAGAATTTTCAGATACAGAATATCTCAAGTTCTTTTTTTTTTTTTGAGACAGAGTCTCACTCTCTTGCCTGGGCTAGAGTGCGGTGGCATCATCCTAGCTCACAGCAACCTCAAACTCCTGGGCTCAAGTGATCCTCCTGCCTCAGCCTCCCAGGTAGCTGGGACTACAGGCACATGCCACCATGCCCGGCTAATATTTTCTATTTTTATTTGTTTGGCCAATTTCTTCTTATTTTTAGTAGAGAAAGGGTCTTGCTCTTGCTCAGGCTGGTCTCGAACTCCTGAGCTCAAACGATCCACCCATCTCTGCCTCCGAGTGCTGGGATTATAGGCGTAAGCCACTGTGTCCGGCCCAAGAACGTCAAGTTCTTGAAAGGATATGGGACACTTCTCCTTCAGACTATCTGGGTAAAGTGAATATACCTGATACAGAACGGTTGCCAGCTGACAGGTGACTGCAGTTCACTGCTGACTTGGAAATCAGATATTTTATAATGACAACACTAATAGCGATAAAGAAAGAAAGAAAGAAAAACAATGTTCTCTAGGGAGTTTGGAGAAAATTAGAATTAGAGAATCAGCATGGACATGTTATAGGTCCTAGCACAATGCTCAGTTTTATACTTGTTAAATAATCAAAAGTTTCATACTAATGCTATTAGGACAGGCTAAGTGACCAAAGAGATAATAGATATGCAGAACTTTTGCAAGAAAGATAATCCTAAGGTTAATTTGGAGGCAATTTTCATTCAGCTACAATTTATATCACTTGTTCCTACTAACCTCTCAGGTCATTTGTTCCTGAGCTAACCTCTCAGGTCACATTAATTGATGTTCATAACAATGATCATCAGTTTTCAAAAGAAGGGTCATCTATATTCAGTATATTCAGTTAAAGAATACAGGATGACCCCCCTCCCACAATTATTTTTTTTTTAAAGAATGCAAGGGGAAATAGGTAATTACACCAAGAGGGAAAAAAGATTAAAAATGTAATAAATAAGCCATTATCCAGGAACTCCATTTCCTCCAGTATTCCAAAGATCTGGAATTTTCCTGAACTGTTATTCTTGTCAGTGATTTTTCACGTTTAAATCCAGATTCCTAAGTACTCTATAAGCCTCTTAAGGGTTAAATGTCAAGATGATTTTGCTTCTTTGCATTCTCTGTAGGCACAACACCCAAGTGTGGTGCACATAAAAGATGCTAACGAATATTTGCATAAAATGATAAATAAATTATTTTTCCTTCTAGTACCTAACCAATGACTCTTTGAATGATAAATTAAACGCCCTATATAAATAACTCAAATGTTTCTCTACCTCTAAGTAAAGTTCAGAGCCTTAGAGTCAGGAGCTACAATCCAGTTCTGACTGATGTATCTTTATGATCTTAAGCAAGTTGCCTACTCTTTGGGCTTCAGTTTCCTTTTTGTAAAAGAAGAGGATTATTTCATCTGGTGTTTAGTAGCTCTAAAATTTTTATGATTGTATTGAACCGACAGGAATGTATTCAACCACAACATAACCAAAGATATTTAGGGTTTAAAAAAAATCACAATAAAAGAAGTAATACTGTATTTTGTATTGCATTATCTTATTTTTTAGAATCATATTATTCTCTTGGATATAAAAATAGTTGTATTAACATTACTATATTTACTTCCATATGGCCCTTTGGTAAGAGTAAATGAATGATAAATCTTATCCTCATTTTGTAAAGGTTTGGAGGCTAGTGACGTGCATTGAGTATGTCGGAGAAGACACACAAAAACTGTCATTCAGTGTCCAGCTAAATAACTATCACTTCTAGGAAAGCAGACGGATCTTCTCTACGTCCAGAATGATGCTAATTCCCAGCAGATGAGCCAAAAACAAAACAAACAAAACACACATACACAAACGTCATTACACCTAGCCATCAACCATACATGTCTGCTATCAGGTTTTGGAGGTCGGATGTCTTTCTCCTACATCCACCCCCTCCCTGTCACTTTACCTGTTTGTACCTGGCATACAGGTACAAGAGCTGCTCCCGGCTGGCCACCTGAATCAGGCCCTGGAGGTGCGCGGCAGCTTTTTCAAACAGCTCCGTCAGGCTCCTGGACTCTTCGGTCGCAGGGCTATGGGGGGATTCCACATCACAGGAGTCATCCTCTGAGCTCAGCTCCCCACCGCTGTCGCCTGTCGTGGCCCCCGCAGGCAGGAATGGTGAGGCCATGTCTCCTTGCTCGGTCAGTCTCTCTGAGTCAGGTCTGTCCTCCTTATATCGGGTGTAACGACGGCTTGGGGCCCTGGCCGACCTGTCTGGGACCCGAGCTCGCTCACTCCACGCTCTCTCGCGTAACTCTGCCTCCCGCCCACTTCTACTCCTTGAGCGTGCAGGGCAGGCTCTGCTACCCTCTGCTGCTCTGCCCAGTTCACCGGGTCTCCTCGGGCTTCCTTCTGCCTAACACCGCCCTCCGGGACGCCCGGGGACCCTCCAACGGCGCCGAGGTGCAGAGGAAGCGCGCCAGGGTGTGGGAGAGGCGCGGCGCGCGGCTGGCGAGGGGCCGCCGGGGGCGGGGCGCCGTGCGCCCGGGCGGCGTGCGCGTCTGCGGCGCGGCACTCGGTTGGGCCTGCTCAGCGCCGGTAGGGCAGGTCTGGGTCGTCCTATCTCGGACGCCCTCCCCCACAGGGAACTTGTGGGGTCTCGCTGATTGGAGAAACTGCCTTCAGTTATTAGGGTGTCTGTTAATCGCTTCTTTCACATTAGTAGTTCAATACTCCGGAACCCGTTGTCGGGATAGGCCAATGGGGGTAGGGGGAAGGAGGCCATCTATTTGGTAGTGTAGCTATATGAGCGGAGTCGCGGGAAACGTGGAGCTGAGGTTGAAGGTTCCGCCTGCTCCCGCCGACCCCAGGTTGGGTGCTCCAGGCTCCCCTGCAAGCCTATGCGAGTGTATCTGTTTCTTCAGGAGTTCGCTCTGTCTTGAATGAATAAAAAACTGGGAGATGAGGCTTTCACCGCCCTGTTGTGTGATTGTTTAGTGTTTCGCTTTCCACGCCTGCGGAACCTCTATCTCTCAGGGCTGAGAATAGGCTTTGAAAGGAATAGGCTTTAGGGGGTGGGAGTGAGGTCCTTAGCACAATTCTTATTTGGAGTTCTACCTTTGCCACTGTGCTTTGCAGGCACTGTAAAATGAAACCAAAAATTACGGCATAGTTCTGCCCTAAAGGAACTTACAAAATTATTTTTTTAAAAAAATCTATGATAGTAATATAATAGTTAACATTTACTCAGTGGTTGTTATGTCCTAAATGTTGTAAAAAAGCTACATAATTCATTTAGTATTCAAAACAACGTAATAAGCACCATAGGAATACTACGAAGTGTTGTAAAGAATGCTTATTTACCATTTGGGGTTAGGCTTACAGGTGGACAGGATAAGGAAATAATGAGAAAAGGTAGGGAGGTGAGTAAGCTTGGATCAGGAGTCAACAAACATTCCTTAAGTATCCAGAGTGTTCCACTGTTAGTCCCTGCTATCAAAGTACTCACAATCCAGTCAAGGGATGTCTAATGGCCAAATTCTTGCAATTTAAAAATGATAATAACTTATTGAGTCCCTTATTGTTTAATAGACTTAATCCATACTACAGAAGGTAGGTACTCTTATTTTACACATAGGAAATCACAGACTAGTTAAGTAATTTGTCCAGGGCTGCACAGCTAACAAATGGAGGAGCAAGGGAAAAAGTTGTAAGTCAAAGATTCGCCTGCATGTGGGGTATCGAGATGATGAGCCTGAAAAGTATTGTAGATTGAAGGGGAGATGCAGGGACTTTTATACCTGTTTCTAGCATTTTTATTAGAAACGGGAATTGAATATTATTAACTGTTTTTGTTTTTTTAGCAGCTCTGGAGATTGTTTTTCTCGTCTTTTTTTTTTTGTTGTTGTTGAGACAGAGTCTCACTTTGTTGCCCCGGCTAGAGTGAGTGCCATGGCGTCAGCCTAGCTCACAGCAACCTCAGACTCCTGGGCTCAAGCGATCCTACTGCCTCAGCCTCCCGAGTATCTGGGACTACAGGCATGTGCCACCGTGCCCGGCTAATTTTTTCTATATATTTTTAGCTGTCCAATTAATTTCTTTCTATTTTTGGTAGAGACGGGGTCTCGCTCTTGCTCAGGCTGGTCTC
>CAUYSK010073849.1:0-16427 GCA_963575035.1 Avahi laniger | reverse complement strand
GCCTCAGCCTCCCAAGTAGCTGGGACTACAGGCATGCACCACCATGCCCGGCTAATTTTTTCTATATATATTTTTAGTTGTCCAGCCAATTTCTTTCTAATTTTAGTAGAGACAGGGTCTCGCTCTTGCTCAGGCTGGTTTTGAACTCCTGAGCTCAAACAATCCGCCCACCTCGGCCTCCCAGAGACCTAGGATTACAGGCGTGAGCCACTGCGCCCGGCAACATTATTTCTTATTCTATAGTTTGATCTATCTGTTTCCTGAACATTTAGTAAAACTTGCTTGTAAAATCATCAGAGGATGTTTTCCTGTGAGAAGATTTTAAGTATTGACCTTAAGGGCTTTCTATTTATTCCCAACATAGTTTCATTAAATTATATTTTTCTGCAGCTTTCCCATTTCACTTATATTTTCACATGTATTATAATAGACTTCTTCATAGAATTTTGATTTTCTCATTTTTCTCCATTGGATAAATGGTTATGTCCCCTTAGTCCTAATATTATTTAATTGTTTCTTCTCTGCTTTGTTCCTCATCGACTTCACTGTATTAGTGTTCACTGTACTAGTCTTTCAAGGAAGCAACTTTTGGATCCACTGAGCCTCTATTTTGTATATTTTTTTCTAATTTCTTTAATTTCGATTGTTTATCATTTTATCTTTCTTTATTCCATGGGTTTAGTCTATTATTTTTATTCTTATTACATCGAATGTTTGAAATTTCCCATCCTTTTTTCTTCTCTAATATCAGCATTTAAGGCTATATATTTACATATAAGTACAATTTTTGCTGCACTCCATTAAGTATTTTTTATCCTGAATCATTAAAATTTTGATCTCTATTTAATATAACAGATACAGGTAAGAATGATTCAGACCTAATTGTCTGTCTAAAAAAAAGCAGTAGAAGTCCCAGTATCTGTTTCAAGTTTAGTTTTCAGCTCTAATATCTAGATGGTGTTTATAGTATTTGATTATATTATAAACTCATAACTCCCCATGAATGTTGTTGTTTTCATGATTTGATATATAGTATTTTAATTGTTATTTATTTGTAAAATTCAATGATTTCTTCTTTGACTCTGTAGAAGTTTGTTTGAACATTTCCTAACTTATGGAGGACTTTATCTTTTCTTTACTGATTTTTAATTTATTATCAGAGAATATAGTCTATCTGATGTCAATTCTTTAAAACTTTTGAAACTTGAACTATAATTATAGTCATACATTGTCAATTTTTGTAAATATCTCATGCTGAGAAAAATGTGTATTCTCTAATTGTAAGGTGTAATATTTATACATGTTACATGAATAAAACTTTTTAAATATATTGTTCAAATATTTTGTCTTCTGGACTGATAAATATCTAAGATATGTGCTTTAATATCCTGTCATTATGATGGACTAGTTAATTTTTCCCTGTAAGTTCAATTTGGGATTTATCTATTTTAATATTTTTAATTGTGTATATGATTTTAGAATTCTGATAGCTTCCAGGTGAATCACAACCTTTGTAATTATTTAATGACTTTTATATGTGAAAAATATGCTTTATCTCTTAAAGGTTATTGCATGTGAAATTAATAATGCTACCTAGCTTCATTTTGGTTATGCTGTTATATTTTTTCAATCATTTCATTTTGGTTGTTCTCAACTGAGAGTGGAGATATGTGGAGATTTTTGTCACAATGAAAACACTTACATTAAAATAATGTAAGGCCATAAGGCAGAAATAGTGATAAAAATCTGATTTCTACAGAAGTATAGATATAGCTAAAAGTTAACCAGCCATTGTTCCTAATTTGCCTACTGCTATAACTACTTACTGCTTAAGTGTCATGTATCCTTGACAGGGGCAAGATTTGTGACTTCCCAAACTGCTTCTATAGAAAACATCACTATTGTAAAATCTAAGACGGGTCTTTGAGATATCTTCTAGACTCTGTATTGGGGGGGTAGGGGGAACCAACTGATGTCAACTGGACCAGTGACCTTGCATGGGAACCAATCCAGCAAGTCCTGCAACCCGCTACCCAGGAACTCCTGTTTACCAAGAAGAAAATTTCTGCTTCCCAACCCTATGAGTTCATCCCCAGACAATCACCAGACCTAATTCCTTAGCCCTTTGTTTGCCAAGCCACCTTTAAAAATCTTAGCCCCAAAATTCTTGGGGAGATAGATTTGAGAAATTATTCCCATCTCCTCACCTGGCACCTTGTGATATTAAATTTTCTCTGCTGCAACTCTTGTTGTCTCAGTATAGGGAGACGGTTGGGCAGTAACAAAGTGCAAAGGGGAATGCTATTGGGTAGAGGCTATGGATGCTGCTAAACATTCTACAATTAACAGGATAGCCTCCCACAAAAAAAGAAATTTTCTTCCCTGTGATATTGTGAAATACACATTTGGTCTTCATCTGCCCATCCCAGGCCCCCATCCCTGCTTCCTTCATACAACTCTCAAAATTCTTGGAATCTCCAAAGTGATGTCTTTTGTATGCTAATGATTGACTGATGGCTGGCAGCGCATAGGTAAATTGAGGTCCCTAGTGGCTGGACATCAGAAAGACCAAGGCAAGATTAGAGGGCTGGGACTTTCAGCCCCACCCACCAACCTCAGAAGAGGGAAGAAGGGCTGAAGGTGAAGTTGATCACCAATGGCCATTGGTTTCATCAATCATGACTATGTAATGAAGCCTCCATAAAAACCCAAAAGAACAGGGTTTGGACAGCTTCCTGATAGCTGAATATGTGAAGATCCCTGGAGGGTGGCTCATCTGAGGAGGGTATGGAACCGTGCACCCCTTCTCACATGCCTTGCCCTATGCATTTCTTCCATCCAACTGTTTAACCGTATCCTTTATAATATCTTTTATAATAAATCTGTAAATGGTAACTATTTCCTTGAGATCTGGGAGCTGCTCTAGCATATTAATTGAACCCGAAGATGAGGTCGTCTGAACTCTCACTTGGAGCCATTTGGTCAGAAGTTCTGGAGGCTCAGACTTACAACTAGGGTCTGAAGGTAAGGCAGTTTTGCAAACTGAGCCCACAGCCTGTGGAATCTGACACTATCTGCAGGTAGATAGTGTTGAAATTGAATTAGAGGACACCCAACTGGTATAGACTGCAGAATTGATTGCTTGTTTGTTGGTGGGAAGAAATCCCTCACATTTGGTGGCAAAAGTCTTCTGTCTGTGTTGATTGTTGTGGTATGAGAACAGAGGAAAAACATGGTTTGAGTTTTTCCTAACACTCCCCAAAATGTCAACAGTTCTGAAGTTGAGAGACTCTGGCTCTACTTCTTTGTCTTTGTCTTATGCTTCATACATACATTTTTAATAGGCAGTTGAATCTTCTTATTTACTCTGATATTCTCTGTCTTTTAACTAGTCAGAGTAGTTCATTTATATTTTATTGCAATTACTCATCTATTTAGAGTTATTTCTATCATTTTTGTTTTAAATTTTCTCTTGCTCTTTTTAGTATGTTTCTATTTTTATCTTTTTCATTTTTAAAATTAACTGAGGTTATGTTTGTCTCTATATTGCTTGGATAGTTACATACAGTCTTAGTTTTGGTGGCTGCACTTAAAATTTGACCCTGCATACTACTTAAAATTTCTACAAATTGTATATGATTTATTTTCAAATCTATTATTATAGAATCTCATGTTAATTACTAATTTTTATAATTCCATCTTTTATTTTTTTAAATAAAGTTATTTATATTATGTGTCAGCTAATTCCTACATCTTAATTATTACTAATAGGATCTAAATCTCATGATGGCTGTTTGGGCTGACTTTAAGTTATAGTGTCTTCCACATTGAGAATTTGGGCTTTTTTTATAAATCGAAAGAAATAAAAACAGATTACATTCCACTACGTGTCTGAATGTGATAAGCAGAATTCTGAGATTGTCTCCAAGAGTCCTGCCTTTTGGTGTGCAAAGTCTATGTAATTCCCATCCCTTGAGTGTGAGTGAAACCTGTAAATATGATGGGGATATCACTTCCATGCTAAACTTACATTATATGGCAATGGCAAAGGAACTTTTCAGATGTAATTAAGGTACCTAATTAATTGAATGAGTAAGGCATAAGGGAGATAATTATGGATAAGTCTGACTTAATCAGGTGAGATCCTAAAAGAAAGTTTGGAGGTCAGAGACAGAGAAGTCTAATAGATGGGTATACTTCCAGCGTTGAATGAGTTAGATATCATATTGTGAGGATGTGACCACATGACTAAGACTTGAGGGTGTACTGTAAGATCTGAAAGTGTTCCCAGACAAAAAGTAATGCCTTAGTCCTATAATGACAAAGAGATTAATTCTGCCAACAACCTGAGAGGTTGGAGGAAGACTGATCCTCAGGTGAGACTGCTGCTCTAGCTAACATCTCGATTACTGCCTGCTGAGACACTGAGCAGAGGCCATAGCTAAGCCAACTGGGACTGACTCACAGAAACAGTGACATAATAAATTCATGCTGCGTGAGATATCTAATGAATGTTTTAAGACACTAAGTTTGTGGTAATTTGTCACATAGCAATAGAAAACTAATACATTGAATTTTTAAGCTTGCTTCTTATACCATGCAGAGAGATGTACCAAAAAAATTTTGCAAGAAATTTCAATGACCAACTGTAAGATAACTAAGAGGGGTTTGGGGGTATGGTTTAATTTCAATGTACAGTTGAATATTTTCATAATTTTTCACAACTATAGAAACAAGTCAGACATTATTTATAACTACTATATAACACAGATACAAACAAAAAGCACATAAAGAAGATGTGGTAAATTCACATTATTTACCTGAAATAGTTTTGGGGTACAATGTTGATATCCATCACAGTTGTTATATTCAAAGGAACGGGAGTGAAAAATATAAATGGAGGGTCAAACAGTAACTTGGGTGATTTTACCTCTCCAGTCAGATGTAACATTTGATAGCAAAACGGATTATCATTTAAGCGCATAGGAATATCAACTGAGCATTTTTTAGGATGATCTAATGAAAAATTTTTTAAAAAATATTTTAGATTAGTTCACATACACAAAAAATTTATACAGTTTAAATCTTACTAAATGTTAAAATGTACTATGATGTTACAGCTTAGTAGAGCAGAACAGATTACCCAGAGACTAGATTTGCCTTGCTGAAGAACTTAAGACATGAAATGAGGTGCTGTTTTTTTTTTTTAAAGGAACCTATTTTAAAGTGCATCCTGTTTAGAAATGAAGCAAGCCTCCTTAAAGTAGATTTCATTATTTTGGGAAAATAAATATATTTTCCCAGTGCAACAAGACTTCTTTCTAAAATTGTTTTCTGTGTTTTAATAGAAGCTACCCATCCCTTTGTATGTGCAGTATGAAAATGAGGTCAGGTAATTGCCATAAGGATCCCAGGGAACTACTGAGACAGGGATGTGCTGAGATGAAAAGAATGTGTTTCCTTGCAGATTTTTAGGTTTAGGAAAGGCTGCTAGGATCAACTGCCCAATTTCATCTGGTAGGAAAGAACAGGAAATTCCCATGTGTCAGCTTAATATGAAGAAAGGCAGTTTGTGTTGGAGGACAGGGCTCAACACAGGAAACTGCAGGCTAGTTTCCGAGGACAGTTTCTCACAGCAAGCGACCCAACATCATTTTACATGCCAAATCTCCATGCACAGTGTGTCACAGGGAAACAGTAATGACCTGGTAATTGTAATTCAGGCTGAGAGTTTAGAACCCAAAAGTGGGACATCATTGTGGCAAAGATCACTCATCATTGTGGCCATCAATGGTATCACTAGAGCAGATAATGACAGATGCAGGACCGTGTTCAAAAGTGACGCTTTGAGCCAGAAGGAAAAGCAATGTGTTCATTGAATTCATCAGACCCACTAGTGCTCTCTGTACTAAATGCTTTTACTTGATCAAATGAGCTTGATCAAATCATCTAGGATTCTTAGAAAAAAGGAGGTGGCTGGAGAGGGAAGGAGAGGATGAAAAGGGAAACATTGGGCTTCCTATTAATAATGACAAATGAGTACTGGAAAGACTATGTGAAAAGTAAGAGACTATATCTGTACCTTGAGCTGATAAAATGAGTTATAACAGAATTTATGTATTAAATATTTAAAATATTATAAATCTATAGGGAAGGATGATATCATTTGATTAATTTGATGCTGTTAAAATTATTTTGGAGAGAAAAAATCAAGTTAATTAATTTCAGAGTTAGGCAAATTTTGAATTCTGGATTTTGAAAAGGCCACTTTGAGATTATTTCTGGGTTTTGGACCTCTTAAAGGTTTCTGGGATAATGAAGAAAGGGGTTCCTTGTATAACTTCAAACTACTAAAAATTCAATAATACCCATTTTTTAACTGAGGAGTGTGTTCTGTCTCATTTGAGATGTAAGTTATATAAAGGTGTTTAATTCCTAAGAGTTACATTGGGAACTTAAGGATGAAACCCATAGATTTGACTGCTAGGGCTCAGCCTCACAAAGAAGGAAAAGTTAGATAGAAATGTTTCTTATTTCCTTCCATAATCTCCAGGACATTTTATCTGAGTGTCTGTGTCAAGAGGGACATAAAGAAGTTCTGAACAGAAACAGTGGTGGCTTTAACTTGAATAGCCTTTGTGCTATTTCTTTCAAAACCAAAACATGGTAGAAACTGAGAAGAAACTATAGAAATACATAATGAAACCTAATTATTTTTAAAAAAACAAGTTCCAGAATACATGGAATAGTTGATATTTTCTATCACATTTTCAGAGATTTAAAGAGTAATAAAAAATGAAGTATTTTTAAACCTATTAATCACAATATGCTATGTACTATTTATCACACATAATACTAAAGTGATTATACAATGTCATGTTAACAGATACAGCAGAACATCAAGTTAACAACACAGTGCTAAAAGAATATTACTGAAAGAATGCACAGCTTAATAGACTCTAATAAGTTTAAAAACTATAATAGGTTCTTATCCTGCCTTTTCTATTGAAAATATAGCTAGCTGTGAGTATTTTATCTAGATTACCACATGTGTAAAACTTCTAGTGTCCTTAGGATTCTGATGTAAGTGATTTTATGACAGAGTACTCTCATGAGTAACCTATTGGTAAAGAAGGGAAGCAGTAGAGGGAAGAGCAAATAGCTATGATAACTTGTGGTTTGAGAAGTCTAGCTTTGACCTAATACCACTGGGAGTTACAGGATGTGAATTCATCAGAGAGATCGTAAGTGGCTGGGCCACCTGAAATAGTGGTGATGGTGGGGGTGACGAGGCTTAACCCCCTAGGCATCTCTGCATGAGGTATCTTCCTTTAGCCAAGGGCAATTCTCTGCAAAAGGGGACAGATGTAACTTGTCAGTAGGCAACACTAACTACTGAGAGATGGATAGAAAAGCCCAGTAACACGTATCTGGAAAGGCCCAAATAGCATATGGAAGAGATTGCAATTCTAAATCTCAGGATGGCTGTTTGTGCTGACTCTAATTTATGGTGTCTTCAATATTGGGAATTTGGGATTTTAATAAATCTAAAGAAATCAAAACAGCACATTCCACTATAGTGGCTGAATATGATAGGCAAAATTCTGGGAAGGCTCCTCAAAAAATTATAAACAGAGCTACCATATGATCCAGTAGTCTCACTGCTGGGTATATATTCAAAGGAAATGAAATCAGTATCTTGAAAAGATATCTACACTCCCATATTCACTGTAGCATTGTCCACAATAGCCAAAATATGGAAATAACGCAAGTGGCCACTGATGGATGAATGGATAAAGAAATTGTGGTATATATATACACAATTGAATATTACTCAGTCATACAAAAGAAAGAAATTCTGCCATTTGTGACAAAATGGTTGAACCTAGAAGACATTATTCTAAGTGAAATAAGCCAGACACACAAAGACAAATACCACATATTCTTACTTATGTGGAATCTAAAAAGTTAAACTCACAGAAGCAGAGTGTAGGGCATTGTCTGTCACGGGGTTGGGTGTCGAGGGGAATGGGAGATATTGATCAAAGGATACAAACTTTCAGTTATAAGATGAACAAGTCCTGGGGATCTAATGTACAACATGGGTGATGATGGATATGTTAATTAATTTGATTGTGATAATCATTGCATAATGTGTAGCTATATCAAATCATCACATTGTACACTTTGAACATGTAGAGTATTTGTCAATTACATATTTTAATGTGCAAAAAATGAGATTAATAAAATTACATTATTCATAGTTATTCAAATTAAAAAGAACAAATATCAATTTAAAATTTTGTATCTATGATAAAATAACATATGAAGGATAAACTGAAAGTATAACCACAAATATAGGAGAAAAGTACTTACTTGGACAGAAACTTATGGAAATACTACATTTTTCCTGTGGTTTCAGAGTCCCAGTCAGTGTACTAAACTTGAATGTGCCATCTTTGAAAAGTTTGCCAGTATTTCTAATATCCAAAATCCATCGCACGTCTTGTTTTGAAATATTATCTAAGGTAAGATTCTATTCACATAAAAAGAAGAAAAAAAATTAAAAATGTACATATGCAGTATACAATTTAGTTGTATTACCATAGTAATTTGTACAAAATCAAATGATTAAAAATGTTAATAGATAAAATGCTTTAAAAATGATGTTAGGCCAACAAAAGGGTATAAAAATATGTTCACAACCTATTAACAACTGTGAAATATATACAAAGGCCAGATAGAGCCTAAGGTAAAATAAAAATATTAATATAGCTGCGTTAGCTAGCAAGGAAGTAAAAAGAACCCTCATTCGTTGATGGTGAGAAAGCAAAATGGTATAGCCAGTTTGGAAGAAAGCTGGGCAGTTTTGTATAATGTTAAACATACCTCCCATATGACCCCAAGATACCACTACTAAGTATTTATTTAAGTGAATTGAAAATGTATGTTTACATAAAATCTATATGTGAATGTTTTAATATCTGTTTGCTCATAATCTGCAATTATTGGGAGGAAAAAAACAAAACAAAACAAGATTTCCTTCAACTAATGGATGAAGAAACAAACTGTGGTACATTCATACAATCGAATAAAATTTAATGATAAAATAGGTAAAGTATTAATTAATGCAAAAAGACAAATGATATTAAATATACTTTTATAAGCTAAAGATCTCAGACGCAAATGACTATGTATTATATAATTAAATTTACCTGTTATTCTGGAAATTCAAAATTATATGGATAAAAAAACAGTGGTTGCCAAGTGTGAGTGGAAGGAGGAGTAGTTTGACTGCAAAAACTTAGAGATCTTTTACTCCAATGAAACTGTTCTGTATGGCACTGAAGTGGTATATACATTATTCTACACATGTTTCAAAACCCAAAGAACTGTATACTACAAAGAGTGAACTTAAGTGTATCTAAATCAAAAACAACCAACCAAGATGTTGAGGATCCCAAGATGAATTGCAGACTATGATAAACCTCACTGAAGTTAGTGGGAGGTGGGGAGGAATTGACCTAAGTAACTTTGGAGAACTGTGTTTTAACTGGAAACTCTAAAGCTAAAGACAAAAAGAACTGTATATAAACAATGTACTCTAGGTGGTAAATGTGTCAGCAATTCTAATGAGGTTACAGATTAGCAATTCTGAAACTACTTGTGAACTAAGGTTTTAAAAAGTAAATGTATTTAAAAAAATGAGAGGCAAATTTCTCATTGTCAGAGAAAGGAGTTAAAAATGAGTAAGGGAGGAAAACTGGAATGAAGCTTGTGGTGCTAGATTAGTTAGAGATATCAGTTTGAACTCACGTTGGATGGATGAATAGATAGATAGATAATTATAGATATATGTGCATATATGGGATAGTGTACATATAAACCTTCCCTGGCTTTATCTACTGAAAGGGCCTAGAACTTGTGATACCCTAGTAGCACACTCAATACCCAAATCTTGGTTTCTAGATATCATTCTACCATAAAAGGTACTAGGCCTTCTCAGAGAAATATTGACTTTAGAGCTGGCGGAAGTGAATTAAAAGATGAGCCTGAAACATTTGGTAGTAAGTAATTAAGAAAATGCTTAAAAATCACAATGATGGGAGCCTGTCCTAGGGCCAACCTAAAAGAGCTCCTAATGGTTAAAGCTGAAACAATTTTAGCAACAAAGTAAATAATATGTCAGATTGTAACTGAAAGCATAAAATAAACATATATGAGTTCATACTGATATATTAAGTAATAAAATAAGTAAATAGGGGAAGGAATAATTTTTTATAGAAAAATTCCAAATATATGTAAATATCATGCTCAAGAAAGTGGAGCTTAAACTCCTACCCCATAAGTGTAAACTGAAATTGGTCACTGACTTCCATAGTACAGAGTATGGAAAATGAAAAATAGTAACTTTACAGTGGAGAAATAGACAGATATTACCAGTGATGAATCATTCTGATATCATGTACTCCCTTCATATGATGTGATAAAAAGGATATTTCACCTCTGTAACATCCTTACCCAAAGTCCACGGAAAATAAGTAACTCAGCCTAGCCAGGTGAAAAACATTGGGCAATTTCAAATTAAAGGACATTTTGAAAATAATGCCAGACAAGTAATCTTTAAAATTGTTAAGGTCATAAAAAATTAGCAAGATTAAAAGCCTGTCACATATTGCAGGAGACTAATTGCAATGTGGTACCCTGGATTGGACCGTGGGTCCGTAAAAGGACATTAATGAAAAACAGTTGAATTCCAAAGAGTTTGTTAATAATATTGTACCAATGTTAATCTCTCAGGTTTGAAAAATGCTCCATGGTCATGTAAGGTGTTAACATTAGCAAAAGTTGGATGAAGTGTATACAGAAACTCTCTGCCCTGTCTTTGTAACATTTCAGTAAATCTGGAGTTATGGGCATGATTTACGCGCAGATCCATCTTTCTAATGCAACATACTATTAAAATAAAACCATCAACCAAGTTTTTTTATTAATTTTACTCTTTAAAAATTTTGAAGAGTATAGACTGAGCCATGCAATTCTCATTACAACAGAATACATATTTCATTTCTTTCTAAAGCTTGATTAATTCAAAATATAGGATAAAATATAAGCCAGTTCTACTCCCAATGCCTCTAAGTACAAAAGCATCTATTTAATCCTAATATTTGTATACCCTGACTATAAAAAGTTAATTTACACATTCTAAAGAAAACAACATCTTTTAAGATACAGAATGTGGGCACAAAATCATGCCAGCCATTTCAATGCCTAGCTTTTGTCATTGTAAAATGAGGAAAAGTTATAATATCTCCAAAATACTACCTACCTTCTATAAAATATTCTGTAATTCTGAGAATGGAACTGATACAGTTATCTACAGAGAAACACTGATTAGTTTGCTTAGTACGTTTAGTACTATGTTATTTTTTCTTTATATTTTTATCAAAATGATATATGTACATAGCTTAAACAAAATGTTCAGAAATGCTTATTAAAAAGCAATTGACCTACTCAACTCCTCATCAACAGTTCTGCTTGCCAGAAGCAACTGATGTTAGCCAATTCTGATTTGGGTTTCTATCTAAAATAGCCTTATTCCAAATATGATGCTGATATGGCTTATGTTAGTTTTTTATTGCTGCCATAACAAATTACCACAAACTTAGTGTCTTACAAAAATATTTATTATATTCCAGTCCTGTAGATTAGATGTTCAACACAAATATCACTTGACTAAGATCAAGGTGTTGGCAGAAACTGTGTTCCTTTCTGATGGCTGTAGGGGAGAGTCCTTTTCTTTGCTTTTCCAGTTTCTAGAGGCCAACTGCATTCCTTGACTGGTGGCTCCCTTCCTCTCTGTTCAAAGTCAGCAACACCATATCTCTCTGATCGTTTTTCTGTCATCACATCTTCCTCTGAGCAGTTAGGAAAGATTCTCTGGTTTTAACCACTCATGTGATTACACTGGGATGACCTAGACAATCTGGGATAGTTTCCCCTTCTAAGGGTCCTTAACAGTAATCACATCAGCAAATTATCTTTTGTGATATAAGGCCATGTATTCACAAATTCTGGAGATTAGGTTTTAAACATCTTTGGGGTCATTATTCTGCCTGCCGCATGGCTGTCTCATGGTTTATCAGCTTCAGATGTTGTCCCTCGACTGCCCACTGGAAAAGATGAGGATTAAGCTCATTGGTACTATCCCTGCCTCTCCCCAGTTCCCAATTTTGGATATTCATATTATTTTAATTGTTCCATTAGTCCCCTGGTAATTTTAAGCAATATATTTATACCTCTTTTTTGTCAACTTTCGACAACAGCTTTTAACTACCCACTATGTAAGATGTTTCACTCTTCTTTTTTTCTACCATTCCCAACCTTTCTGTCAACTTAACCTTCCATAAACATATTAAGTCTTCTTTGTATTGTATATCTTATTATGAATCTGTAAATATCATTTATGGGAAATATCAGTAGTGTATTAGAGTCATATTTGTTTCTCCATTGGGCCAGTGTGACCCCTTTGCCACTCAGAGAGGCTATTGGTGTCTAGAACTTCTCTTCTTACATCAATTGAATAAAATTTAATGATATAAAATAATCCCACATTTATGAGGAGATTGGTTATATTTAAAATCCAATTCTATTAAGTTCACTAAAGTGTATAGCCTTTTGCATCCTTGAAGTTCCATTAGAAGTAGAAGTTTTCATGGATTTTTTATACTCTAAACTGCTTCGTTTTAATTTCAAGAGAGATCCTTTATTGATTTCTAACTATAATTTTATATAGCACTCCGTGTTTTTTATGGAGACAATGTTAAATATTTCCTCCATATAATTTTTCTGCAATGCTATAGAGGCTCAAAATTGGTTGTAGGAATAGCAACACATAAAGCAACAAAATGAATGTGTAAATATAAATTTCTACAATGCATGCATGAAATTCTTTCTTATGCATGTCTCTCTTTTTTCCTTTTAGATGGATTCCTAATTCAAAGAGAGGTAGAGACATCCAGTAAAAAAAAAAGAGTAGATTAATACAAAAGTTACTTTATTATATACCTGAATTTTTTCACTTTTTATCATCACTTTCTACCACATTTTCTTACATGTATTAAACACATTTTACATTAACTTAAATCCTAGCTTTCATTTATATAAGGAGAGAGGGATAATGTAATTATATTCAAAATATTTTGAATATTCTTGTTAAATATATATACAAATATTTATTAAATAACTTTTATGTGTTTGTATACTTTGAAAATTACATCTGAGAAATTATATACATACATGTTCTCTAAAAATGCCAGTATCCTTGCTCCAAAGAGCATATATGTTTGGGAAGAAATTAATCATAAGGAATAGGGCACAGTACTCATGCTTCAGAAGAATCAACTTAATAAACTAAAAACCATAATCACAAAAATATTTGTAAACTGTATCACTTATCTATACATACCTCAGTTTTTGTGACCTTGTTTTTAGGATCCATCTCATGTAAAGGGATTTCAAACACAAACTTAGTACTGGATAATATCAATGGTGCTTGCAATACTATGAGAGGAAAGCAAATATACTGATAAAATATCAATAGATATAAAATTATAGGTACTTCTTAGTATATTTTTAAATATAAAACAATAATAAAATACAATTTATTTTATATTCCCAAAGAAAAAATAAAATTACATTTTGAAACACTTTTAATTTATCTTCGTTTACCACACTTATAAATTTCCATTTTGTAGAGTTTTCTTAAATGGTAATGAATTACAAGTAAAATAGGAAAATTACCCTTGAGACAATAAAAGAGCATAAAATGTACTTAATATTGAGCTAAGAAAAAAGTAAACAGAGCTAAAATGATCTCCACACTAGAGTTTGAATAATGCAAAAATGAACAGAAATGTAGAAAGAAAAATTATTGGAATACAGAGAAAATATATAGATGGCCTATCACATGATGTTTCCTAGATAAAACAAGAAAGCTCTGGGAGTAAATGGCTATTCTATGAAACATTAGGAATAAGGGTATCTGAAAAAATACTCACTTCATTATAGAAGACACTATTACCTGCTGGAAAAACCTACTTTTTGAAACTTCTAAGACATTTGTAATTCTTAAAGGAAACTAAAGGGTCTCACAAGCTTTTGGGAAAATAAATAAGTGGAAAGAAACCAACTTCCAATCCCAACAATGTATATGTCTTACATGTGTTTTTTATTATACCACAGGAATTAACAGATGCTTTGGCAGAGTGTCAGGACATGTTGGATAGGAGAAAGTTGTAGATGGTGTTCATCATTATGTCACTCCCAAAACCTGTCATGAGAAATCCTAGGAAAGACGATGTTATGGCAGATAATACAGAAAGTGGTATATGTAATATGGCCTTTTCATTTACAAATTGGCAATTAGGGGTAATCAATGAAACTAACAGATTGGTTATATCTTTAAAAGCAAAGTATTGTTTTGCCATATTACATTGCCATTTAGAGAGCCTTATTTCGTTTAAGCAAAGAAGTTTTATTTTCTCTATTACAGATCATTAGAGAATTATTTTCAGAAGAAAGTGAATCACTCAAAATTAAAGACTCACGGACTAACATTGCAGATCTTCCCCCTTCAAATTAAAACATTCATTAGTACCCTGATCACCCAGCAATAATATAATATATAGTGATGAAGCCAGCTTTTTCAGAGTCACTAATATAAACATGAGAGAACAGACAAGGGTCAACAGACAATTAAGGAACTACCCAACATGAAAGAGACATAAAGAAAAATAATTTTGCAAAACTAGAGACAATGTAATCAACAGAAGAAAATGTCAAAGAAATAATCACAATATAATTAGAGATATAAGGTATTTTCTTAAAAAATGGCTATACATAAAGAAATAATCAATAAATATTAAGAACTATTGCTAGTTTAATATTGCCAAAAATAATATTTTAAGACATAAAAAAGTCAAGTCAGAAAAGTATTCTGGGAAATATAACAAAAAGATTAGAAAAATGACAATGAGAAAGAATACATAATTAATGCATATAACATAACCCACAAGGTGCCAAATCTGACCAATTGTAATCTGAGAAAGAGAAAATGATGGTGGAAAGGAAATTTTCAAGGAAATAATTTATGAAAACTTTACAGAACTGAAAGACATGCAAGTCCAGTTTGAAAAGGCCCTCAAGAACTTAGGACAATGATAAAGATGAAAGATTCACAAGAAAGTAATCAGTATGAAATAATGGAGCACCAAGGGAAAAGAGAAGTTTTTAAAAGCTTCCAAAGAGGGAACATTGAGTCACATATAATGGATGTCGAAGAAGAAGAACATCACATGTCTAAAGGCAACAAGAGAAGTTAGAAGATAATAACACTACTTTCAAAATTCTGAGGGAAAATTATTTCAATCTAAAATTCTATATTCAACCAAACATATCGTTCAAGTATAAAAAGAAAAACAATGATATTTTCAGACATGGAAATTCTCAAAAAAAATTAACTCCTTTGTACACTTTCTTAGGAAGCTCTTGGAAGATATAATCTACCAAAACAATGAAGGAAACCGAGAAATAAGAAGGCAAAGAATTTAAGAAACAGGAGATCCAAGAATTAAAAGAAAATGCTATAATTATAGTAAAAAGAAGTTTTATATAAAAGCTCTTCCTTAGGGAAAGAAACCATATAGTCCATATTGGAGCAGGAGATGCATGTGTTCCAGGAGTGTTGTTTCAAGAAAATAAGTAGAAATGACATATAATCTGACAGGCTAGAGCATGTGGAACATTGTCTTAACAAGTATATTATAGAGCTTTGAGCATGGGAGGATTATTCAAATATTCAAGGGCAATTAAGTAATTATCAACTTCAGAAAAAAACAAAAAGTTGAAAGAAAGGAAATACAATAACTTTTCATGTTACACTGCTTGGCTCATCAATGAAAAATATATTGTTATAATAACTAAAACTCCAAATAAAATTTTAATTGAAATTTAAGGTATAATTATATTAGGAAAATAAAGAAGTGGGGTTAGAGTTGCAAGTGAAGAAAAAAGCTTATCATTAAATCGTGTCTTCATTAGATAAATAATGAGGAAAGTTGCTACCTCTGTGATATAGGATAAGCTGAAAGGAGGAGAGGAATAATGGATTATAGTTCTGTGTTATAAGTTTTGTTTGCACTATATTAATTTAAAAATGAATGCATGTAGGCCGGGCGCGGTGGCTCACACCTGTAATCCTAGCATTCTGGGAGGCAGAGGCAGGCGGATTGTTTGAGCTCAGGAGTTCGAAACCAGCCTGAGCAAGAGCGAGACCCCCGTCTCTACTAAAAATAGGAAGAAATTATCTAGACAACTAAAAATATATAGAAAAAATTAGGTGGGCATGGTGGCGCATGCCTGTAGTC